>JAJOOR010010040.1:0-27355 GCA_036250505.1 Solanum acaule | reverse complement strand
CAAGAAATTTTTCCACCCCCCCCCCCCCCCCGTTTCCCATTATATTAAACATTTTACAATAGATAATTTGATTTATCAAACCTAGCACAATATTGGTGGTGTTTGGCCCATGCTCAATATTCTAATAGTAAAACCAAAAAATTAATGAAGATTTAAACTTTGATCGTGAACTCGGATATAGAATTTTTATATTTCATGAGATATAATTTATATATAAAATTACATACAAATTATTATAAAACACAATAATTAACAACTTAAATAATTTAAAATGCATAAAAAATGTTCTAATAAAAAACTTCATTGACTTTTAAAATTTCAACTATGTCACATAAATTAGGATAAAAAATACGTATATAACAATTAAGGTATTTGTCACTAAAATAAGCATTATTATAAAAAGACATGAAAACACTTTATTTATCAAAATTTACAAGATAATTTTTTTTAATAAAAATAAAGGACAAAATATAAGCTGCAAAAGTAGAATTCCACGTGGCACTTACCGGCAATGCAGAAGGGACATGAGGGTAAGTAAATACATAAAGGGTAAATCGCATTCCAATACGATTTATGTGTAATATGCTTTTCTTCTCTTTTGCATGCTTTTATGAGAGGTACAAATAGGTCGACATAATACACGTGCAATTTATCGAGGATATGATTCTAAATAAAATGATATGAAAGTTGATAAGTAGGGTAGAACGCTAATAGTAGGTGATCAAGAATTGTTTAGTTTTTCTTGTAGTTTTTGATTTTTTTATTACCTGTTATTTTTTTATTATGTTTATCATACTATTTTTTGTTGCAACTTTTTTCCTTCATCATTTTCTAGTCCCTTCATTTTGGTGTCTTTGTCTGATTTTAACTTGACACGAATTTTTAGAAAGCAATAAAGACTTTTGAATCTTATGGTCATAAATTATAGATATGTATAATATATCAAAATATGATTTAATTTTGGAGTCTTAAATATGTAATTTAAAAAGTTGCTAAAAGGGAAAAAATGATCTTTCTTAATAAAGTAACACAAGCAAAGTGAAACAAAGAGAATATATGATTTCTTCGCATTTTCTTTTTCAATACTTGATTTTAATATGTTTTCCTTGACTCGAGGATCTTAGAGAAAATGATACTATTGCTTTATTAATTGTTCAGGAAAAAAATATCTTAATAATTTTTTATTTTAAATTTTATATTTTATAAACTCTTATTTAACCACATAAATATAAAAAATATTTAAACTCACAAACTTCAATTTTTTTATAATTAATATATTCATAAAAATAAAATTTCAATTTTTTTTCCATTTAATCAAGATTACGACATATAAATAACTAGAGAGTATATAATTAATAGAGGAAAAGGACATAAAGAGACATCAAATCTTAGGAAAGATATGTTTGAGCAAATCTTAAACATGCACCAAAATAAAGGTTTATTCTTGGCATATTCAATAATAAAAAAAAAGTTTATAAATTCCACCACAATATTTTTTAAAAAAATTTATGAAAAGAAGAAATAACAACAAACAAAAAAACTTCTGAAACAATCAGCATTATCTCAACATGTGAGATTAAGAAGAAATAATACTTAATTACTAATTATTGATCAACATAATGACCAATGAAATTACGACATTACCCTTGACTTTATTACATTATTATTTTAGAATATAAGAATTTGTTTCCTTTGACTTCCATGCTTCCCCATTGCCTTCTCAAGAGCAGTATGAAATTCTTCAAAATGTACTGCGTCAAATCTGTATCAAAATTAAAATTTTAGAGTAATAATATCGAGAAATTTGATCTTATTAAATAAACTTTTATAGTATAAACATAACATTTGAACGTAAGTTTTTAAATTCACTAAAATTAGATAGGTTGAATGGGATGTTTCATATGAACTGACTCTTCGAACTTAAACAGATTAAACGAATTATATTTTCATGTGCTAATTTTACGACTCTATTGATAGCGTAATAAAGAGAGAACAACATACTCATATTTTAATTTCCCAGCACGAACAAGGCGCAAGAGAGAATCGATCCAATCCCTATATTTTGTTTTGTCTAATTTCCACTCTTGCAGCCAAAATCCTTTTAATGTAATATCCTGCAACAAAAGTTTCATTAATTAGTTTAATTTTATAAGTAGAGTTGTTAGTGCTTGTTTTTACAAAATATAGTGAGATTTTTTTTTAATATATAAAAACGTAGTAGTATTTTAATCCTAATTAAAATCGTGCATATATATAGTATTTGATTGTAATTATATGTGTATGTATGTGGGGCCAACTATATATGTATGTATGTTTTTAAAGCAGAAGTTAGATGTATGTGTGATCAAACTGTATATGTATGTATATGTTTTTAAGGCAAAAATTGTATATATGTATGTGATGTTTATGAATATCAACTATATGTGTATCCAACATGTTGCAATATATATGTTTTCAAATTGTATGTGCACATATTACCCAACTGTATATGAAGTGTATGTTGTATATATGACGGTTTTTGATTAAACAAAGTTGATTTTCTAGCGGTCAACTAACCTTGAATATGAAATTTGAAGTTGATATAGTAACAGGTTCTTTGGACATCCCTCCATATGTAACCATAGTACCACCTTGCCTAAAACAACATAGAGTTATTACTAATAAAGTTAATTATAATCACTTATCACTAATCATAAATGAAAATTAAATTAAGAATAGTTAATCTCACTTCAAGAATTTGACCACCAAAGTAGCAGAATTACCACCAACACAATTCAAACCCAAAATAGGTTGAGGTGTATCCCCCTACAACATGCAAAAAAGAATACTAGAAATTAGTAATTATAGTTTTTATATTGTATGACTTCAATGTAACAAAATATATAATTAAATGTCACGGTGAATAAAATTCAGTGATCATACCAGAAGCGTTTTGATTTGTTGTACATTCAACTCACTTTCAGTAAACACTTTATCAGCACCAAGTTCGATGAGTCTTTCTTTAACTTCATCAGATCCAGGATTATCTCTTATGATATTAATACTGTGAATTCCATAAAGTCGAGCTAGCTGAATAACACATTGCCCTACTATGCTTGTAGCTCCATTTTGCACAATTGAGTCTCCTATATATATATTTGTGAAATTAAACACATAGTATTCGATGTTCGATAAGTACTCAAAAAAATATTAATCGACCTGGTTTCAAAGTGACAAACTCATTGAGCATTCTCAAGGCAGTGACTGGATTAACAGAAACAGTGGCAGCAAATTCTACTGGAGTGTCTTCGTGTATTTTGTGCCAAAGACTTTCTTCTTCTACCATGTAGGTTTGCCATGACCCTAATCAAAACATAATTAAGCATATATTATGAACAATTATTTGATTTATTAGTCCAATGAGGTACGATTAATTTTTAGAAAATATTGTGTAACAATAATAACATATTCAGTATAATCCCACAAGTGAAGTCTAGAAAAGATAGGATGTCATAGACCTTACCCCTCCCTACCTTAAAGAGGTAAAGAGACTGTTCTCGATAGATCATGATCCTCTCCTCAAGGAAAAACATTTCAAAGCAGATAGGAAAAAGAAAATAGTGGAAGTGAAGAACTCATGGAAAAATACTCCTCACGCCGTTCACTTTATCTCTTGTTTGTTACGTCACAAGTAGATTTTCACTTTTAACATATAAAAAAACAAATATTTTCCCCCAAATTATTTTCACGACCTAAAACTATATACATAGGGGGCGTGCAAAGTAAAGTCATGAAATAGAAAACATGTCAAAACATTTTGAAACGTGGTGCGTAAAGCCCATTAAAAAGGTAAGAACCAGAATTGTTTTCATACTCAAGACTCGAATATTTACCGGAAATATATGGAGAACGGATAGCCAAATCACCAGGAGAAAGAGTCTTAACAGCAGAGCCAACATAATATATCTCTCCCACCCCCTCACCTCCACCCACTGCTGGTAGTGTTGCCCCAGTTGGATATACTCCTGTCACTCGTCGAAAAATAACAATAATAATATATTCAGTATCATTTCACACGTGAAAAAGTTTGAGAAAAATAGGATATACATTAATCTTATCTCTACTTTTGTAGGGCAGAGATGCATATAGATAGGAAAGCACAAATTCCGAATAAGCGGCTTATAAAGTCTTCGTACCTGGACAGTCGGCTTATATTTGTAGCCACTTTCTTAGATAGGAGTAAGACCGTACATACTTTATTTTCTAAGATTTCAATTATAAAATTATATTGAATATTATTTTTTTTTGTATATATTTTGACATATTTTTTTCTAAATTCAAACAAAATGAGAAATTAGCGACGGATAAAATAATTAATCAAACCTTCAATTATATTGATATCTGCAGGGTTGATTGGAGCTGCCAGCATTTTAACACACACATCCTTCTCACTTATCTTCTTTGGTGGAATCTCAGTCAATCTGCATTAAAATAAAAATTGCATTTATATCAAATCATAATATATAAATTTTAATTACACTAATAATATATAGTATTAAATATTTAAATTTATGATGATAAGTTAACATGAATTTCCCTCTAGATCAATTTCTAAGCATAAAAAAATCGAAATCATAATCACGAAATATCGCCTTTTCACCAAGTATTTCAAACTGTATACAAAATGGTCTAAACAAAGTAATTTAGAAAAAAATAAAATTCAGAGGAATGCAACACGAGGACTTAAACTAAATAAAGTAAGATCTAAAATATATGACAAATTTTTGTAAGTAGTTTGAGTCATGTTATATAAAAGGTAAAAATCTCAAAAATTTAAATTACGTTACGTGCTTCTGACCTGATGACGGTGTCTATGGGGCCGTGTTTATCGTATACGGCCGCCATAGACGGCGGAGACATGGTGGCTGACGGAAAATGTGATTGCTTTGACAACATAATTCCCTCTTTCTCTAGACTCAATTGATAAAAAATGAGATAATATTTGGGTGTTTTTGCTACTTAAATAGTTATTGACAAATGAGGAAGAAATTAATTGGCATAGATTATTTTCATTTATGAGAATTTACCTATACACTATATGAGAAAAATTAATTGGCAAAGATTATTACACATGGGAAAAATTAGGTAAGTTTTTTGAATAAATTAATTTTGTAATTGTTTTATATATAGAAAAGTTAAATAATTTTCCTAAAATAGTAGTCATATCTTGTATCTAGACATATTTTTTATAAGTATTTTACTTATGAGAGCAAAACAGAAAAAAGAATAAAGTATTTAAAGAAGTTAGATTTTTTCCAAAATAAGTCATATTTTGACTTGATATGGAGTTTAAGAAAATAAAGAAGAATTTTGAGTCATGTGGTCATAAACTAAAGATACGTTAAATGTACTAAAATACCCTTTAATCTTGTGATCTTAAATATGTCATGTGAAAAAAATTTGAAATTAAAGAGTTGCCAAAGATTTAATTTTATTTTAAACAGACTAAAACGAAAAGTATGATAAATAAATTAAAACGGAGAAAAAATAGATTACTTTTGAAATCAGCGAATCTAAATAGTTCTTTCTTATTGGTGTGAATTCGTTGAAAATAACATTGTATATTGCATATATCACATAGATCTCATGGATATACATAGATATACATGAGCTAAATGGATATTGAAGGTGATACACACATATGTCTAGAGAGAAAGAGTAGAGGCAGAGGTAGACTAAAGAAGTATCAGGGAGAAGTGATAAGACAAGAGATGACCCAACTTTAGGTTCAGAGGACATGACTTTAGATTGGAGGATGTGTAAGACACATATTAGGATAGAGGTGAGAAGGTAGTGTAGTATTTGTCTTGCTTGTGGTAGTTGGTGTTTGCCATTGTACTATTGATATTATTATTGTTTAGTATGCTTGGATTATCGCACTATTGTATTTTTGGTTTGCGTCTTTCTTGTACACTTTGTAGTACTTACGTGTTGCTTGTTATATTTTCTTCAATGACTCCTTTGTACCATTGTTATGTGGGGAGTAACACTTTATATACTCTAGTAACTCTACTTGTTGTGTAGTTAGTTAGTTACTTAAAGGTCTGTTTTTAATATGTTCAAATTGCCGCTAATTCTTTTCTTCTTGCTACTAGCCTAGTAGTACTAGTAATACACTCTTATGTAATTTTTAGAAATCAGATGGGAAATTAAAATACAGTTAGGAATCATTTAGCAGGGTGTATAAAAATAATATTAAATAGAGTATATTAGTAATGCATCCTTGCATTAGTTATATATGTTCAAATTATTTCTTATGCATATCTGATTTGGTATATTAAAAAGTATTTGTTTATAAAAAAATCTTCCACACTCTTTAGCATTGTGAAATGGGAAATGTTTTGAGAGGATTTAAGGGTTAGACAGGTAGTTATGTCATTAATCAATTTAATGTATGTATTGAAACTCTTTGTACTTAATACATGAAAATCTATCGTACTAGTATAAGAGCGTAGTTAGAAAAACATATAAATTATTATCTTGAATTCCTAAGATAACACTTATTTTGAGATATTTTCTTTTAAGCTGACACTTATTTTTGGATAAATGGAGTAGTAGTCAAATTTAGAACTTCAAAATATCATTAATAAAATCAATTTCGTGAAGTATACCTCTAATTGAAATTTTCATATAGGATTTGTCAAGTTAATAAAGGTCAAGTAAATATATATTTGTTACTTTTAAATATTAGTATTAAACCAAACTGTTAAATAAAGAGCTCCTTGAGTATATTTTTCTCAATAAGTGCTTTTCAAAAAATTACTTTTGGAGAAAAACTTTTTTTTAAGATGGTAGACAAGTAGAGAAACCGTTTCAATAGACCTCAATTCAAGTAAAACATTTTAAAATATGTATGAAAGTGGTGTACATTAGTTAAGAAACTACGACGGAAGTAGCGGAGAAAAGAACAGTAACAAGAACAAATAATATGATAATCAAACGAAAAAAGAAGACTAGGTAATCAAAATGGAAGCATAGAGAGAAGTAATATGGATGAATGAATAAATTTCCAACATCACTGTTATTCCAAAATAAAAAACGGGCGTATCCTCCATTTTTTCTTCTTGGAAGAACCTGTTCCTCATATGCAAATTAATTTATTTTTTGGAGAATTATAAGCGGTTATTCGGAGAATACATCAGTGAAAATAAGAGAGAAAAAAGAAGAATAACAATAACAAATATTACGATAATCGAATCAAAGAGAAGAACAATTAACCAAAATGGAAGCAAAGAGAGAAGTAATAGAGATGAATGAATACTGCCTATTTCATTTCATTTGAATGAATAACAAGACTCTGTTTTACAGTTTTCTTGTATCAATCAATGAATCAGATATGAATTCACTACAGAAATACCATTTCTTGAACTTGAATCAATTTGGATATTCATCATTTCTTCAACTAGACGAGACGAGATGAACTGGACAGTGATTCAGAGATACGGCATATTAGTTCCGCCATTGTTGACCTTCAAGTTCGATTTTCTTGGTGGTAAAAATGTAGTGCCGTTTGCCTGTTGACACGGCGGCGGTGTTGCTGAAACTGACGGTGGATGAGCTGGACTGTGATTCAGTGATTCCGGCATATTAGTTCTGCCATTGTTGACCTTCAAGTTCGATTTTCTTAGTGGTACAAACGTAGTGCCGTTTGCCTGTTGATACGGCGGCGGTGTTGCTGAAACTGACGGTGGATGAGCTGGACTGTGATTCAGTGATTCCGGCATATCAGTTCTGCCATTGTTGACCTTCAAGTTCGATTTTCTCAACGGTACAAATGTAGTGGCGTTCGTCTGTTGATCCGGCGGCAGTGCTACTAAAATTGACAGTGGATGAGCTGATTTCAAAAGGGGTTTTCCACGTTTCTTAATCAATCTGAATCTCACTGTAAAATCATTTTAGTACAAAAAAAACAATCAGTATTTGAAAATTCAAGAACAGAAAACAGAGACCCCATGCTTACCAACGATGGGAAGCACAACAAGGATTAAGCAGAGGACAACAATGATGGAAATAACAACACACTTTCGAGCCATATTCACAGAGAGCCAAAGAGGGAAAATTGGTTATTGAGCTTTTCTTCTTCTTCTGTAAATTTTGGATCTCAGAAGAAGAAGAAGAAGAAGCAAATCTGAGCGGTTACTTATATACGTAAATAAAATTCAGTTACTTAAAAAGGCGGGAGAACCAGTTATAAAATACAGTTATTGTATGAATGGGGATGCAAAAGGGTGTATTCTCTAGTAATGTACTCCTTTATCCTAATTTTTGTAGCACTTTTAAGGATTTCGAAATTTAGTTAAGGTGGGAGTGGCTTTGGTGGTGAACAAAATGAGGGAAGCAAGATTGAAATGGTTTGGACATGTGAAGAGAACCTATGCTGATGCACCATTGAGGAGGTGCGAGAAATAGGTTATAGAGGGTACGAGGAAAGGCAGAGGTGAGAGAAGTGATAAGACAAGAGATAACCCAACTTTAGGTTCCGAGGACATGAGTTTAGATAGGAGAATGTGTAGGACACATATTAGGATAGAGGTTAGAAGGTAGTGTAGTATTTGTCTTGCTTGGGGCACCGTTGGTGTTTGTCATTGTACTAGTGATATTATTATTGTTTAGTGTGTTTCGATTATCTCACTATTGTATTTTTGTTTTGCATCTTTCTGGTACACTTTGCACTACTTACATGTTACTTGCTATATTTTCTTCACTGACTCCTTCTTTGTATTGGAAACAATCTCTCTACCTCCACAAGTTAGTGGACTAGTGTAAGGTCTGCATATATATATTTGTTTCGATTTGGTGTATTCATCATTTCTTGAACTTGAACAATTTGGGTATTCATCATTACTTGAACTTGCAGCTACATTGTTAAAAAGCTGCAAGAAACAGGGGAATAGAATAATTCAGAAACAGGGGAAGAGAATAATTCAGAAACAGGGGAAGAAAGAAATTATTGTAAGGAGGAAAAATGAAGAGAGAAGCGCTTATATCAATACAATGAGGGAAAATATATTGCTCGCCTCTCTTCTTATCTCACTTGTCTCTTGTATGTGTATTTTAGAGTGTATCTGATAGTAAATATATATATATATAAGTGTATCTAATTTGAAATTTGGTTGAAATTATTAGTTGATAAAATATTATGTAATTATTTTAAACTATAGAAAATTAGTAAATATATTAAGAATATTTATGTAATTAGATAGTTTTTCTAAGCTTGTTGAGAGAAATTAAAGAGAAAATGTTTGTTGATAATAAATAAACATTTTAAACGATTAAAAATAATAAATAAGAGGATGATAGTTAAAATATGTAATTTTAAGATGCATGTAAATTAAAAATGTGAATTGTGACAAGTAAATCGGATGTCTCATAATCATACATGACTCAACTAAATTCAGATACATACTAAAAACTCTCATATACGAAGTAAAGAACTCTCTAAATATATGTTTTGATCTATTGAGACCTATTAATTTGTATAAATTTTAGGAATCACATAATTTTAATATGAAATTATAATCTATTCATATTTAGTTTGTAATTACATTAATCTCTGAAAAAGTAAAACAAATCGGATACATAATAGATAGCTGGGATACATTATAAAATAAATCGAATACATAATATGTAGCTCGGATACAATAAAAACTAGCTTGGATACATCATACTTGTAGATATGTTTGTAGATTCGACCCCGGAAGCCAAGACAGGAGGCATCGTGCTCCTCTTTATTATTTATTTTCAATGGCGGAATTATAGTTTTTATTAAAAAAAATTGAAAAATAAAAATATTATCTTTGAATCAATTAAAATACATAAAAACACCCCTAAACTTGGCAAGATAACTTACTTTAGCACTTAAACTTTACGGATAATTATTTGTCCCCCTAATCTCTCATTTGAAATGAATTTAATATCAGCTTAAGATTATAATATCAGTCTCAGTGCATCTCACACGCGCCATGTCATCGACACATCAGCGCCACAACACTGCCACCTTGAAACTTATTTAAATTTTGATTTTTTAGTTCTTCGTTTATTTCTTTTTATTTATTAACAATTTTAGAAAGAAAAAAAAATAGGAAAAAATGAGGATTAATCTTACATTAAAAAAAAATTCAAGTTCATCACCATTAATCCAACACTGCCTTAAATAGTGATTTTGAAGCAACAATTTTCAACACCAACAATCTTCTCTTCTCAATTTTCAAAATTAGTGGTATCAATTTAGATTCATATCTTGAAAAAAAGAAGACCCTCTTCTTAAAATCGAAAATTAATATGAGTGAAAGATCAGAAGTAAAGAAAAAAAATGGTGGGGGTTCAACGATGAAGGAGAAAAAGACAAGAAAGATGATGGTTGAAAGAGGGGAGGTTTGGAGTAGGAGAAAAATGGTGGGGGTGTGGGATTCGAAGAAGGAGAAATGGGGTGGGGAGTTTTGAAGAAGGACAAAGAGAGGGGGAGGGGCGTGTTTCGAGTAAGAAGAATGGGGTGGTGCAAGGGTGGTTGAAGGCGGCAGGGGGTGGTGGGCTGTGGGGTTGCTAGCTAAGGGTGGCGTGTGAGGGAAGATGAAGAATGAAAAATGATGGCTGAAAAGAGAAAAAATGGGATTCACTTATCTTTTTCCTTCTAATTTTTTTGCCAAATGCGCTAGCATTTTTTTCACTTGTCATGTCAGCGATTTGGATGCATTTAAATTCACTTGATACGAGATTAGGGGCTAAAGAATTACTCGTAAAGTTAAAATATTAAAGTAGTTTTCTTATCAAATTCAGGATTTTTTTTATGTATTTTCCCTAAAACTAAACAACGTACAATAAAATTAAACATGTCATGTGTTTAATGTTGAGCATGCAAGTCATTAAATTATGTACATTAGAAGAATTGAAGAAACTGCTGGTAATATAACATACAATCCTTTAAAACTTTTAAAAATAAGGATAAAATAATTACAAAATGACAAAGTATCTCCTAAATTTTTAAAATTGAACAAGTAAAATGAACAGAGGAAATAATTAAGGAAGAAATATAGAAAATTTGGTAAAATACCAACAACATAACTAGTGTCATACTGTCATCTCACAACTTATTTGAGGAGGGTGGTGTATATACGGTCTTATTGCTAGTTTGCTATTTTGAGAAAAAAAAAGGTAGAGAAAGAAAATTTTCGATAGATTCTCAGTTCAAGAAAAACATATATAAAAAATCAAGCATGTAAAACAAATATAGTATGAAGAAGTCATAATAAAAAAACTGTAGGAAAGAATCGTAACATAAACAAATAATTAATATGATAACTGAAGCCAATACTAATTAACCTTCTATTCTAATCTTCAACATAATTTTTTTTATAGGGTGTTAAAATATTAAAATACAAATTAAAAAGTATAGAATAGAACAATAAAAGAATTAAGGGCATGAATATGTTCTATTATTTCATATGGTCGACCATGCATCAACCATGAGAGCATAGATACTATAGTCAAGACACTTGTACAATAATTAAAAAAAATAAAAAATAAAAGAACCTAAACAAAATTGCTATCTTCCCTAGTAAAAAGGGGCAAAAGAGTCAAAATATTAGTTGAATGATTGCAATACTATGATGGGATAACTCAGTTGATATATACAGAGGCGAATCTAGGATTTCAAAAAAATGGGTGCACCATTACTTTAAAGATAAAATAAAAAAAATTATAATATCAATAACTAAGCGAGCAATACATAAAAATTACATTACCACAAAAAATATCATCAGTTTATAATTGTACTCGATTCTTTAGCTATTGATGATTTCGTATCATAAGTAATGACAAGATTTTTTTATATGTAAACCCTAAAATTAAAGTGATATATATATATATATATTTATTTATTTATTTATTTATTTTGTTAGTTTGTTTATTAGAAAGAGAAAATCGTAAATTAAAATTACGTTAAACTTTGTCAATGATGATTTCTCTAGATTCTTGACCTAAAGCTTCTTCTTTGTGTGGAAAATAAAGGAAAAATCTTTTTGGCCATAAAATTTGGCCAGAATGATATTTTATCTATGTTATTTTAACTTTTTAAATATTTTTACCCCTTTAACTTTAATACATTTTAACTAAAAAAATGAAAAAAGATCAGTTTATTTTAAAATTAAAAAAATATTATAGTTTTTTTTAATTTTCTGGCCAAATTTTCTGGTCATTTAGCACTTTCCGAAAATAAAAAATAAATTTGAAGAGAGAAGAATTTTTTTATTGAAACTTGGAACTTGAAAAGTGGGTAGTAAGGAAACTTTTGAAGACTTTGATTTAAGAACTTTCAGATTTTATTTTTTTTTAAATGAAAAACGTGTTTTTAGTTAATAAAAATAAATTGAAGCACATTGGGAATGGCTGGAATCGAACCTGCGACCTTCGTGTTGAAATCTCGCAGGCATACCAGTGAACCATCCAGCCATCTTGAGAATGGGTTCCACAAGTTTTAATTTAATATATTCTTTAATAATTATGGAAGTAATATATCGAGTTTAGTCGGATGACCACGGGTTCCGGTGACCCATTTTTTATACATAAATTCGCCCCTGGATATATATCATGATATAGGATAATATCAAACATCTAATTAAAGTTTCACAAATCTATAGTAGTAAAAGAAACTATCTCTTTCCTTTTCGATAATTTTTTAATTCCAATTTTCTACATACATATTTAAAGTTACGAGACTAAAAGATATTTGGGATATACATATATACTATAAAATTTATGATCATATAATTTATTTTTTATGTTTTTTACTTTTTAAAAATTTCAAGTCAAATTAAAATCATACAAATAAATGGAGAAAGTAATGTCTTAAAATTCACAAATTTCATTGGGCAATATTTTAAACAAAAAATCCAACCGATGCAAAACTATTTGAGTTGTTGCTACGTGCATGGATGAAATTGAGTGCAATCATATATATATATATATGTCTCTTTCTCCTTTTTGAATTATTATCCGATGTTTGGTATCTGTATTAAAGTTTGACTAATTCAAATTTACGTCGTGTAGTCGTGTAGGGCCTCATCC
The DNA here is from genome assembly GCA_036250505.1 of Solanum acaule. Classification (NCBI taxonomy): domain Eukaryota; kingdom Viridiplantae; phylum Streptophyta; class Magnoliopsida; order Solanales; family Solanaceae; genus Solanum; species Solanum acaule. Next base: position 14,254 of record JAJOOR010010040.1, on the reverse strand, counting down.
GGAGGGAAGAATTTTTCATATCCTCAGCTCGAACCCAAAAACTATAGTTATGAAAGAAATTTTCTATCCGATGTTCTGTATCTTCCGCTGCATCATTTTTTTTTATTTATGATAATGCAACTATATATGTCAATTGACAAGTTCCAAAAGTGAAATTAATTGAGTGACAAAAAGTTTCATTCGTATCAAATCTTTTTAAAAAATGGAATTTTTTTTTGCAAAATTTAGTCGTAGTATCTACAGAAAATCTATATGAAAAGTCATTTTCCTATTTAAATTTGTTGATTATTGAGAGTCATTTTCAAAACAAAGACATTCCATTAATACTTGTAAAAGCTTCCAATCAAATGAACTATTTAAATCCACTTTCCATGGAAAATGTTTTTTGTATTTGATTGATGAGTCAAAAATATTTTTCAAAAATTATATAATAGAAATTAAATATTAATAATAAATTTAACAAATTTATCAAATGGTGTTTTGATGAGTTTTTTTTAGTATTAAGGATTGATAAAATCGTAGCAGATATTGGTCAGAGCAAGTGATATAAAATTAAAAGTTAAAATAATTATAAAATATGAAAACCATTCTCAATTAACGAAACATTAGAAAAACAATATTTTAACGAAAAACATTTTCTTAAAGAATGACTTCACTCATACAAAACACGTCTCAGTAAATTATTGTCATCACTCATAGGCAACTTATCGTTCACGGCTAATAATAACGCTTTGCTAAATTACAAGAGTTAATTAGCTAGTGAAAATCCTAGTCATTAGTGTCTTAATCATAGGCAACTTATCGTTCACGGCTAAAAAGTAGATTAAAATTTTCTATATATTAATTAATTAGCATAAGCACACATGTCCACTTATTTGTCACTTCATAATTAGAAGTTAATCAAGTATAAGCATTAATCAAACTCCTTTAATTAATAATTAATACATTAAACTAAGAAATTAATTAGAAGCAGTTAGGCTTAATTGCCACTCTAAAAAGTTTCTTTATTACATTTAATTAATACTTTCTGTTTCTGTAATTTACTTTCGGTGCCAAAAAGCACATCTAATTGAAGATTACTGTCTAAATAAGAAATTGATGGTTAAAACAATTACGCAAAGTTATGGTGTAAATTAAGTCTGAGCGTATCATAAGGTGACACGTGACAATCGTGGAGGTAGACAATTATGCCAAAAAAATATATATACTCCTTCTTTTTCCTCCACTTGTATTAGATGTAATTTTCGTCACACAAACTCGATTACTGTCTCAATTGTAACCGAAGCTCGTACATTTTTGCTTTTTTGGTGACGTTGCTAGACAACTATGCCAAAAATAATATAATAAGATTCACTCTATATCTTTTAATGCAAATTATAGAAATAACATACTTTTAAGGCAAAATTATAATTTATCCCTTAAAAGTTTATAATTACAGAAATTCTCAAACGGATACAATAATATAAGCGCTGATACATTAATTTGATGTGCGAGATACATTAATCATTAAGTAAGATACATTACATTTTATACATGATACACTAATCTGATGTACATTTTATATATGATACACTAATCTGATGCGCGATATACAATAATATAAGCGCTGATACATTAATCTGATGCGCGAAAATGAGGGATTTTTGGAGATTTGTAAAACTTATAGGGGATAATGGTAATAAGTAAACTAAAAGGTGGGATTTCTGTAATTTTCTTATATATCTTTTATCCATTGTTTTATCATCTATTATTCATACTCATTACTTTGATTATATTCACTAACAAATAATCTAGCATAAAAAATATGCCAATGTTTTTTCCCCATAAAAGTTTGACATTATTTTTACAATATGGACAGCAAACCAATCTTTAGTTCCAATTTTAAAGTAATTTTGACTATAAAAAGTGTTCTAATTATATATAGTACTTCCTTATAATTCAAAATATAGAATTTTAATTTTAAAATTAATTAAGAAATAATATCCATATTTAGATCGAATATATACGACGTGTTTAGATGATTTTGAAAAATGGGAAGGACCGGTAGAGCTTCTAGATTATTCATCAATTTGTGCAAGAATATGAAGGTTCATCACTATATATTTTTAGTTTGCCAATTCAGTGTTTGATGTTCGTTTTAAAATTTGATTAATTTTATGTATAATTTTTTTTTTTTACAGAGTAAGATGTTTTTTATATATATCTAAAATCCGAACTCACCATTTTTTTATTTGATAATTGTAGTGTCTGGATCAACTTGTATACGACTAATTCTAGGAGATACCTTCAACCTCCTATCAACAACAACAGATAGCAAGTGATTCTATCTATCAAGGCTCCACGAGATACATATCATCTCCCACCAGTAATAGATATCAGATAAATTTGTTCACCAATACTAAAAAAGATGAAAACAAATCACCATGTCTCAATTTGCTATAAGATTTGAATACGAGAACTTATGATTCTCAATCACTTCATTATTGATCACTAGGTCATACTCTTAGACATCTTTAAATAACTCAAACCCTTAACTTACTAATTCATAATGAAAATGTTCAACCACTAAAAAAAGTCTGACTTATTTATTACTCACCATATTTAATTAAAAATAAAGAAATATCGAGTACCTGCTATTCCACGACCATCATACATGTATAAACTATTTTATGGCATGTTATTGACTAATTTTATTAGTGCTACAATAGTAGTGATTTGGTGGACCGACAGATCAAGAAGTAGACGTATGGTAACATGGACTATGTCTATAACCTTTTTTTTTTATAATCTTGAAAAAATATATGTTCCCCACGTGTGTGGAAGGGACTGCATATTTTTGCCAAATTGGTGAACACATTATATTTTTTTTTATTAGTATTATATTTGTTGTAAGGGAAAGAAAGTGCACGTCTTATTCTTGGAAAAGTTTGAAAGAAGAAGAACCATAGAAGTTGGAAATGAATTTTCTTTCTAATATAATATAATATATTCTCTCTATACTTTTGTCAGGGAAATAATAATATTGGAGAAGAATATCTTTTTTATGTTTGAGTGATATTTTCCTTGATATATACCTAATTTTGATGTTGAAATACTTTTTTTTTCTTCCAAATTATTTATTGTGATTTCTAAAAATAGTTATATTAAATGAGTATATTGTTTTAGAAAATAATTAGGGAAATAGGATTTTATAAATTTAAATTAGATTTTCGTGGGTTAGATTTATTTTAAGTTTCGATATTGGTTAAATCTGTTAATTTAGATTGATGTAAATTAAATGTGGTGGTAGTTGGAACTTAGATAAATTCAGTCATTTAATATACAGTGGGATATATTATTTTTAGAGTATATATGTGTATAGAAAAGTAATTTTTCTAATATATATAAATTTTAAAAAGGAGAAAATTTACTATATAATTTTCACATTGAGTGACTATATTTCAAGTGCTTTTAGAGAAAAACATATTTTAGTTTTTGACAAACAATTTTTGATGCTTTCATGAAGACATATTTTCTCCAAAAGTTTGGTCAACTACCTTATAAATTAATCTTATTAGTTTAATGATTTGAAACTCTAAATTTAATTATTACTATTACGGTATATAGTTACTTATATTAAGAATAATATATAAAAACTTTTTTGACTTGCTAAAATAGGCAAATAAAAGGAAATATTTATTTTGGTATAGTAGGTCAAGTAAAATGAAAATGTATTTTTGATGTAGTTTATAAATAAAGTGAACGCAAGTTCAAATCATTGGGTTCATGATAAAAACAATTTTAAGTGAAATTCGAATCGCTTATTGATTGATTACTTTATTTATGAGGATTCGACTCCCCACACTTATAATTCCCTCCCCATTTCTTCTTTCCTATGCACTAAGAAAACAACAATGAAAGAAAACTATGTGTCTGTGTTTGCTTTTGATCAAGATGCAATATGTCAATGACTCAATTTAAGTGTACGGTTCATTTGGTTTGTCACCTTATTTCTAAAGTGATTTTCAATGAATTTTTTTGTATCAAATCTTAACGATTAAACATATAACCAAATTAATAACGATCAATAACCGATAAATCAATATCTTAATATTTCTATAACAGTTTAACATATCTATAAATGAATAATAACCAATAAATCAAACTATAACCTTTTTTCAAAATCACAACAGATTGATTGATATGCAATCCTAATATATATATTTTTATCCTAATTTATGTACTTAATATAATATAATAGTAGTATTAGTATTTCCTTCCCCGAAAATTCAGCCAAAATTCTGAAAATTCTCTGACTCTTGTTTGTTTGGTCAAAACTCAAAACTTAAACCACAATTAATTAAAAAAAAACAATAATTCTCTAATCTCCATGTGTCAATATCTTATTGGCTTGTTTTGAAAGTCAAACTACGTTATGATCGGCGCCGGCTCGCCGATTTTACTCTCCGCGTAGCCGAGTAATTCAACATATTAAATGTGAAATATTAATATAAAAAAACTTATTAAATAGTAATTACTCTAATAAAATATTGAATTTCATAAATTTTTTATTTTGAATTCTATCTGACCGGAATAACTCTTTTCAAAATAGAGTAAACAAAAGTGGAATAGTTGAGGCTACCCTATTTTAAAGCAAAAACAAAATCTAATAATTAAGTTTTTTTATTGTTATTTTAAAATTATATTCAAGGCAGCTTAATGATTAATAAATTGAATGAAAATTTGAGAACGGAAATTGGAAACAAAAAGTCTAATTTAAAAAATTTGTGGGTAAATATATATATATATTTAAAATTATGCGATGTATATTATTTTTAATATATCAAATCAAATAATGCATAAGAAATAATATAAACATAACTAATACACTTTGTTTAGCAATATTTTTATACACGCTACTAAATGACCCCTATATTCAACATTGTTCTAATACATTTAGAAAGTAAAGGAAGAACCAACATGGATTGTGGTGCAATGATGTGATTGTTCCACTTTAATCAGATGTTTCAAATTTACAGGCTTGGATATGGAGAAAATCATGTTGGAAGCACCTAGGGCCTAGGGGTAGCAAAATCAAACCCAACCCGACCCAACCTATTTAGGTTTCAGTTGGTTATTGACCCGCCCATTTGTTAGCTCAATTCATTTCAACCCATTAAAAATTGGGTTGATATGTAAACCAAATTGATTTTTGAGAAATCTTGTCATTTTTTTTTCTAATTTTATATGTTATATATAGTTATAATATTTTTTTTTAAATTAGGTACTAAAATCTTATAAAATAACAAATAAAGCTATTAAAACTTAGTAAAAATTGGGCGGGTGTGGTTATGACCCGTTACCTAACCCAATTTGACCCAAACAAATTTGAGTTGGGTTGAGTCTTGACCCGTTTGTTCTCTTGTCCCATTTTGACCTGCCCAGATTTAACCCAACCTGTCCAATTGTGTCACCCCTATAAGAACCACTCCGAAATAAGTCATACGGTGTGCAATTCACATTTTGTTGTATCTCCAATGTGTGCTCCGAACACCGATTGAAAATAAAAAAAGGAAAAAAAAAGTAAAAGAAGGAGAAAAGACAAGAATACAAAATAGGGACACAAAAAGACCTAAAAGTCCCTTGAATGACATGATGAAGTTGTTGATTGGATTACCCCAATTAGTAAATGTTACACTTGATTAGCACCAAAAATAAAATAAAAAATAAACCAAAACATTGTAGTACTACTATTAAGAAGAAGCTCCTTCTCTCTATTTTTCTTTCTTTTTCTCCTTTTCTCTCTCACCAAAAGCCAAAAATCTCTAAGCTAAAAAGTTCTGTAACTCTTCTTGTTTTGGGGGCTTTCTTTTCTTCTCAGAAAAAAGGAGGAAGAAGAAGAAGAAGAGAAGAAAGTTCATACTCATAGATATATAGATATAGAGAGAGAAATATATAGTGTTTTACTCGTTTGTTTGGTATTTGTGGAAAGTGGAAACCATGGGTTGTTTCCCTTGTTCTGGTGATCCATCTATGAAGAAACGAGAAAAAAAGAGAATCGAAGCCAATAATCAATACAAAAGGGATGATCAACCAAACCCCAAATCAGGTTTTTTTTTTTTTTTTTAAACATAAAGTTCGATTACCCATTTTTCTGATTGGAATAATTTTGCCCCGCCCCCTTTTGGAAAATTCAATGTGGGGTTTGTTGGAAATTAATTGATGATTGAGTTTTTTGCTTAAAAAATGAATTTTTGGGTATGTAATTTCATGCCCTTTTTACTGATTTTTTTGGTTTTTGTTCATCTGATTATTGCATGCATCTATGATTTGATTGTTTTTTTTTGTTAATGGGTATTGTTGAAATTGCTGATGGCTTGTCGATTGTTGATAGAAGAGAAGAAAAAGTTGAATTCTTGATGCGTCGGTGCTGTTTTTATCTGTAAAAAAGTCTAATTTCTGATTTGAGGGGTGTCTTCTAGGAAGTATCTAGTGTACAAGGAATTGTAGACATCATCTTTTGGAACTTTTGACTTTTTGGGTTTTTTCTATTTATTTAATTTAATTATTTATGCTTTTTTTTGGATGGATGGTTTTGATGGTTCTTCGATTATTTGTTGTTTTTTGTAGTTTATGTTGTTTTGTACTTCTGTTATTGAGCTTGGGGGTCTATCGAAAACAACCTCTGCAGGGGTAAGGTCTGGGTACACTTGACCCTCTCCACCAAAGACCCCACTTTGTGGACTACAATGAATATGTTGTTGGTTTTGGTTTTGATGCTGCTGATTGTTGAGGTACCACTGAAGTATAATATCTTGCTGTAATGTAATTTGAAAGTCTCTTTCTTTGTTTTGTCTTTTGTGTTCAAGAGCTCTTCCTTTCCTTTTAGATTATGTAATCATTGAGGTCATCTTGGTATACTATTATGTGAGAATCAGCAAACTTTGGCTTTTACTATCCATGTGCTTATTCATGTCGTTTTCTTCTTCAAATGGGCCTCACTTTCTTTCAATCCTAATGGTTTTTGGTGTCATTTTTTTTTATGGTGTAGATACACTAAAGGCGAGTGAAAATAAAGTTGTGAAGAAGGAAGAGCCTGAAAATGCAAACCAATCTACTACTAGGATGGATGGCAATTGTAGTAGTAGCATTCCCCGAGATGGGGAAACTGATGGAATTAAAATAAATGGAGTGAATAGGGCACGGGCGTTTAAATTTAATGAACTGGTGGCCGCAACAGAAAATTTTAAAGCAGCCTACTTCTTGGGTGAAGGAGGCTTTGGCAAAGTATACAAAGGTTTTTTGGCAGATACTGGTCAGGTCAGCTCGACTCCGTTCTTGTTAGATTAATCAAATTTTGCTGCTTGTAGGAGATTGCTTGCATGGCTCTCTTGCTGTTTTGAAGCTTTCATGCATTTGTTCTTTCTTGGTTCTCATAAGTGGTTGTATTTAAGGATAATTGGTTTGTTTGCTGAGGCCTGTTTTTTTTTTTCGGGAAGGTTGTAGCCATCAAACAACTCAACCCGGATGGATGTCAGGGCAACAGGGAATTCATTGTGGAAGTACTCACTTTAAGTATGGCTGACCACCCCAATCTTGTCAAATTAATTGGTTATTGTGTCGAGGGACATCATAGGGTGTTGGTCTACGAGTACATGCCTCTTGGTTCATTAGAAGACCATTTACATGGTATGCCATACACTGAAGAAATACCATTGAAAAGATTTGTCTTTTTGGATTTTCTTACTTTCCAACAAATTTTAATTTTCTTGGCCTTGATAAACGTATGTTGCAGATCCTTGGTCAGATAAAAAACGCCTTGATTGGAACACCAGAATGATGATAGCTGCAGGTGCTGCAAGGGGCCTGGAGTATTTGCATGACAAAATGAAACCGCCTGTTATTTATCGTGACTTGAAGGGCTCTAATATTCTTCTTGGAGAGGGGTACCATCCAAAGTTATCTGATTTTGGCTTGGCTAAAGTGGGTCCTCTTGGAGACAAGACCCATGTCTCTACTAGAGTGATGGGCACATATGGATATTGTGCACCAGATTATGCTATGACTGGCCAACTGACATTCAAATCAGATATTTACAGCTTTGGAGTTGTTCTTTTGGAGATTATTACGGGCAGGAAAGCAATCGACAATACTAGATCTGCTGCCGAGCAAAACCTTGTTGCTTGGGTAAGATGTCTCTGTCTTTCATCTGCGAAATGTGAATTTGTGTGGTTATGTTGTTATAACACATGATTTTTCCTTTATTACTTTTTATCAGACAAGACAAGGTTTGTCCACTCCTGTTTCTTGTTTTCTTGTTTGCTTGCTTGCGGTTTATGTAAAAGAAGCTGAGCATCTGCCCCAAAATATTAAGGTAATAAATCGAGTGGCCTAAGACATGTGTAAACCCCTTTTTATGCCTTTTATACCGGACATATAAATTTTACCCTCCCGCATCTGTAATCTAACTCTGGATTTAATCAATGTGAACTTACGACTGTGAGGATGAGCTTGCTAGAGTTAAGCTCTGATATTATATTATGCTACAAAATTTGAGCATCCAACCTTAAAACATAAGGCAATGAATGTAGATTTGTAGCAATCCAAAACCTTTTTAAACCCCTTTGAATGCCTTTTATACATAACAGTTTAGAAGTTCTTAGGCGACAAGTTTACTGCTTCGTGCTTGAAAGAGTTGATGCTGACCTATCTGAGTCATCTTTTCATTTTTGGTCATATTGAAAGGTGTGGAGTGTGGGGTAGTCATGTACATATGGGTGGCCTTAGAAAGTAGAAACTGATGTCGTGCTGGCTGGGCTGTCCAGAATGGCCTATATTTAAGTATCCATGAGCAACTATAGAATGTTACTTTTACTAAGAAGCCAATTCTACCAATATTTTTCCGGTGTGAAGGTCAAGGTCTACATTTTCCCCGTATCCTTATTACATGGCCATATGCGGCCTCGCTTAAGAATCTTGTATTGGTTTAATCAGGTCGTTATTGCATTCGTGCCTTCTAAACATCGTAGTTGTTTAGAGTTTTTAGTTCAGAATCTTGATAAGTGACTGGAAAATTATATTGTAACACAGATTCATCAAGTAAAAATGTAAGAAATAAAATACAGAAGTAAGTGATGCACATCACTACTAGCTTTTTGGACATGATAATCAGGTATACATGGCTTGTAAAGTATTCTTGCCTCTGTATCATTGAAGCATCTATTCAGCCCCGCTGTGCCTGATAAATCAGATGAAGTCCTTTGATTTGTACGCAATGTTAGTTTATATATTAATTACTGATAATAAGCTTTACATAGCTACAACTTGAATTTCTTTTGGGTAAATACAGATGTATGCTTCAAAAATCTAGTCGATCAATAAATATATCTTAAGTTGAGCACCATGCGCTGAGACTTGTAAGGAGACTATTATTTTCATTGTGTTTAAGAACTATGTGCTGAAACATACTTCCTCTATTTGTCGAGAACTCAATCATATCATTTCAATTGCCGCTGATTGCAATTATAAGAGTAATATTGCTTATATGTAGCCTCATTTACATATGACAATTTGGCATGGAAGAATGAGCCCCAAAACCTGATCTGTTAATCACAAATAGCATGTGACTGGACCTTTGTTGATATCTCCTCGGCCTCTCAGGAAAGAATGGAACGGGTAGACATAAAAATGAATAGACCAGTGAGAAACGCGTTTTAAGATTTTCTTGCTGTGAACTATAATATTTGGAAGTCCTACTTTTTTTTCAATGATTACGAGAATCTGCTTATGAAGCACTTTATTTAACATGATAACTCTACTTCTGCAGGCGCGACCATTGTTCAAAGACCGGAAGAAATTCCACCAGATGGCAGATCCCGTACTAGAAGGTCATTATCCTGTGAGGGGTTTATACCAAGCTCTTGCAATTGCTGCAATGTGTGTCCAGGAGCAACCTAATATGCGGCCTCTCATTGCTGATATTGTCACTGCTCTCAACTACCTTGCCTCCCAAAAGTATGACCCTGAAGCCCAGCCTCCCCAACGATCGCGTAAAAATTCTTCTTCTAGAAAATCAAGATCAATAGATGATCAAAATAGCCCCATTAACGTTGAAGGTCACAACAGAACGAGATCAATAGATGGTCAAAAGTGCCCCATTAACATTGAAGGTCATAACAGAACGAGATCAATAGACGATCAAAAGAGCCCCATTATCGTTGAACGTCACAACAGAACAAATTCAGAGGGACTAAATTGAAGAACCAAATTGGTGCCCCTCCTACTGGTATTCTCATCCAACCTTTTCGGGGTTTAAGCTAATAGAAAAACTTGCCTTGTTATCAATTTTTGTGTCACATGATAACAGGTGCAGCACATATTCTAACGTATTATAAACGAAGATTCTCCTTTTGCATTTGTGTAAATGGAAAGGGTAGTTAGTTGTGTAGATGCAATATGATTTTTCAAAGGTATAAAGATGAAAGTTAGATGAACTATTTCACTTGATAGGAACATCTTCTTCTTCTTCTTCTTCTTGTAGTTGATTCTTCTTTTCTTAGACACTCGTGGATCTCTCTCTCTCTCTATTTCAGTGCTCTCTCTCTCTCTGTGTTGTGTTTTATAGAAGCGTAGAACTATCGCTTGTAATTCTCTTAATACAATCAAGATTTATTTCATCCATTTTTTTTTTGGAGATATGTTGAAGACCTGGTTCTTGTACGTTGATTGTTACATACATTATTTGTCAATCCACAAAATTTATAAAAGAAATTGTGGATTCCATCGGGAAAAAAATAATGTTGATGATGAAGTTGAAGATTATACAATACATTTTAAACTAGTTATGCGTAAGGAAAACACTTATTGCATCTAAAATTCTTCATAATTTTATGGTACAGTTCGAAAAGGCAATACCAGAACTTTTGAATGCAATAAGAAAAATTAAATAAGCTTCAACTGTGATTTAAATTTTAACAAAAACATAGAACACAATATAATCATATTTCTCTAAATTGTCTTTAGATATATTTGTATTTTTAAAGAATTATTAATTTATAATATTAATGAGACCATAAAGGTCTTCTGAAAATATATTGTGTTATCGAAATGAGTAATTTTTTCCATTGATCCAATTGAGTTGGGAGAAAAATATTATCTTAGAGAGATTATTAATTACGGAGTATTTATTTATTGTACACGGAAATATCACTTGCAATCACCTTAAAAGAATATCATATTGGGATTGATATAATAAGTGTATTTTAAAGAATTAGCGCGAATTTGAACAAATTAATAACTAACTACATAAGAAGTAGAGTAGAGTAGTTACTCCTCACATATTCCATTTTTTACCGAAAGAAAATTGATTTAAGATGTTCACTAAATTGTCATTGTGGAAGCAGAGAATTGACGAAGTGGTGTATGACTGGTTGGCTAATGCTGATACTGTTGGTGATGAATCCCGTGGCACAAGGTTTATGAGAGGAATTCGACAGAGAATGGCCGCTACCCAATTGTTGTTGCTGGTGATGAATCCCGTGGTAGAAGGTATATGAGCGCAGTTAGGATCGCAAACTGGATTATGGCTCTCTTGGTTTGCATCATCGTCTTCATTGGTTTCTACTGGTTATTCACTCATGGTATTCCCCTGTTTCTGAATGATTAGATTTCTGAATGATTCCCCTGTTTCTTGCTTCTCGTGCAGATAAATAACAATTTTCATAGAAATGGAGCTGCAAGTTCAAGAAATGATGAATACACAAATTGATTCAAGTTCAAGAAATGATGAATACCCAAATTGATTCAAGTTCAAGAAATGATGAATACCCAGATTGATTGAAGTTAGATACGTATTTCTATACTGAATTTGTACTGAGAAAAGCATTTGTCGAGTTAACATCTCCTTTTTTTGTATTGATGGATACAAGTAAACTGATAACACATTTGTCTAAAGAATTCATATCTGATTCTTTGTAAACTGAAAAACAGAGTCTTGTTAGTCATTCAAATGAAATGAAATATGAGTATTCATTCATCTCTATTACTTCTCTCTGTGCTTCTATTTTGATTAATTGTTCTTCTCTTTGATTCGATTATCAGAATAGTTGTTGTTGTTATTCTTCTTTTTCTCTACTGTATTCTCCGAATAACTGCTTTTAGTTCTCCATTTTTTTTATTTGCATATGAGGAACAGGTTCTTCCAAGAAGAAAAATGGAGGATACCAATACTCTGTTTTTGTTATATTGATATTGTCATATTGTGCTTTCTGAGAGTATTTTAATACATGAACTTTGATGTATTTTTCATCATATAAAATATGACAAGGATGGCAACTTATAGTATTTTTCATATCATATCGTTTTTGAGCATTTAAATTTTAAATATAAAAATATGAAATTACTCTAATTTAATTTAACTCCAAAAATTAGTCAAATTGACTCTTGTGAAATGAATTGTGCATGACAAGTAAAATGTAACGGAGAGAGTATTATCTTGATTTTTTAAAGATAACAACTACTCTCTCCCTTTCATATTATTTGATCCATGTTAACTTGACACACCTCTTAAGTATATATGAATTTAATAAATATTTCGTGATTTGTATATATATATGTACATTAGAAATATTTTTATTATATTTTTAATGAGATAATTTTTAGACATACATATACATGTCTTTATTTAGACCATAAACGTAAAAGAAAATTATTTATAAATTTGATGTCAGTCAAAGTACATTACATAAATTTATTTTTCTAACTACACTTTATACTAATAAGATAGTTTTTCATGTATTAATAGTACAAAGAGTTTCAACACAAGAATTAGATTGATTAATGACATAACTACCCCTCAAACCCCTCTCAAAACATTTCCCATTTCACCAAGCTTTGCAAATAAATATTTTTTAATACACGAAATCAAACATTGCATAAGAAATAATCTCGACGTACATACATTACTAATACACTCTATTTAGTATTATTCTTATACACTCTACTAAACGGTTCGTATTTTAATTTCCCACATGATTTTAAAGAATTACATAGAGTGTAATAGTCAAATTGATTCAAGTTAGAGAAATGGTATTTCTGTAGTGAATTCATATCTCATTCTTTGTAATCGAAGTTCAATAAATAAGAAACACATTTGTCGAATTCATATCTCTGATTCTTTGTAATTGATTGATACAAGAAAACTGTAAAACAGAGTCTTGTTATTCATTCAAATGAAATGAAATAGGCAGTATTACCTATTGTTTCTTTGCTTCGATTTTTGATTACCTATTGTTCTTTTTTCGTTCGATTATCATATTATTTGTTGTTGTTAGTATTCTTTTCTCCGTTATTTATTCCACGATAGTCAGTTTCAATTATTGTAATATTTTTTAGTGACTATTCTTTTTTTTCTCTATTATTTTCACTAATGTATTCTCTTTGCACATCTTTTAAATTAATTAAATTGACTCTCGTGAAATAAATACTGATGAGTAAAAACAAACGGAGTATTATCTTGACATTTTTTTAAAGTAACAATTACTTTCTTTGTTTCATATTACTTGACTCTTGATGACTTGACCTGACTACACGCCCCTTAAAAAAATTTGATTAGAGGTGTATTTTACTAAACTAATCTTATTAATGATTTGTTGGAACTCTAATTTGACTACTACTCCCTCCATCCGAAAATAAGTATCGAAATATGTATTCGGCACCACATTAATAAATCAGATATCTTCATGTTTCTTTTATACACAAATGTTTGCGACTACAAAGTTTCATATACATATAATTTTATAAAGATCCACTAGTCAACAATAGTAGCAACTAATTATTCTATAATGACATGCGACTACAAACTTCAAATACATATAATTTTATAAGAATCCACTAGTCAACAATAGTAGCAACTAATTGTTCTATATATAATAACATTCTTTAATACAATTCTTTCACATGGTACAAATAATCTCATCATGCCGAGCATGAATCTTCCTATTGATTCAAATGAAATCAGTTTTCATTCATACATATTATTTGCCAAGTTTATTTTAGAAAATTACATGTGAAACTAATAGTACTATCTTGATTTTTTAAAAAATAACAATTACCTCCACCGTTTTATATTATTTGATCTCGATTGACTTAACGTACATCTTAAGAAAGTTTTAAATAGATGTGTATTTAACTAAATTAACCTTATGGTTGTTTGGAGCCTTAAATTTGACTAACGGGGGGGGGGGGGGGGGGGGGGGGGGGGGGGGGGGGGGGGGGG
>JAJOOR010010039.1:0-27730 GCA_036250505.1 Solanum acaule | reverse complement strand
TTTCACCATTGAGAATCCCAAAAATACTACGTACTCAAACGAAAAATAAATCACAGGGGAGTATTGAAATTTTCTCAACTCTAACCCGGTAACAAGAAGAAGAAATACCCAAACATGGTAGCATTATGTACATAAAATATGAAGATTTTTTTACTTTAATAGATCGTATAACAGTCCAATACAAAAAACTGTTTAATACTGTACTCCATAAGCATGACTAGCCGACATGATAATCTCTAGACCATCTACAACTTAAATCCACTCAAAAAAAAAAAAGGGAACAAGGAACATATCATTACTAATGAAAATAAACATCTCAAAAGTTCCAGGTACAGACATCAATTCACTAAAATGAGCATAATCACTAAATTGCAAAGCTCAAAATCAGCATATTAGAAAACAAATACACATACGTTAATGCAACTTAAATCAAATACCTCAGAAATCGTCTAATACTCCATAAGCATGATAGTGTAAAAAAATCTCTACACAGTCCGGGCATACAACTTAAATCCAATCACAAATATACATAAAAAAACATAGCACAGGGAACAGATTATTACTTGTGAAAATAAGCAACTTAAAAGTTGCAGACGCAGAAATTAATACACTAAAACGATCATAATCACCAAATTGCAGAGCTCAAAATCAGTATATATTAATAGAAAACGAAATACACATACGTGCGATCTAGATCAAAGCTATCAATTCATTGTTGCAGATACTGAAATTGAAATTGACGCAGAGATTACCTTACCTTAAGGGAAGGTTATCGATGAAGAAGGTTCACTTTCCCGTTCTCTAATGGCACTGCTGGGAAAGTTTACGAGTAACTTTATAGAAGAACATACAAAATTCAGCATTTCGTAGACATTGAATTTTATATACTGTAGATTGCAACTGTTTTCAGTATTTGCTGTATAAGGCTCATAAGTTTTCTCTAGTTACAAATTCAACCCCATAACAATAAATATTGCTCAACCATGTTGGATATACTATTTATTTTTTTAGACTCTGTGTTAAGTCAAATTAGATCAATTTTTTTTAAAGCGGAAGGAGTATTTATTTGTGACGAAATGCATGTATCATATTAGAAAATATAAACATTTGATTAAGTTGAACCTAAAATATTGCTAGTAAGTAGTAACTTTCTTCTCGAAAATAGTTATGATAAAAAATAGTCTAACTAATACTCACAAACAAAATATCATTTATTATATTTATAAGTTTTGTTTTCAAGATAATATGTATATTTAACTCAATTATAACTAACTAATTATATTATATGATTTTTTTTATGTAACTATATCAAACGATTGACTAAAGTTAGTTGTTTCTGCTTACTTTCAAAAGTAGGAGGTCCATACACGAAATGAAGTACGATAATATGATGGGTATAGCTTAATTTAATATTGTTGGTACATAAGATATTTTAATCTCATGAAATTCAAGCGTTTAACTTTTTTTCAAGATAATATCTACATTTAGTTCGCATAATTTTTTATTTTTTTAAAATTTTATACTCAATCAAATATCTTCACATCAATTAAAAAGGAAAAAAATAATTAATTTAATATAAGATTTTAATTTTAAATTTGTCTCAGAATAGAATAAGTGCAACTCAATTGATGACCGACGGAAGGAAGTGTGATTAGGGAAAGTATGTGGTGTAATGTTAATTTAAGGAGGTAGTTAGAGGACAATTGGTGCAAAAGTTGTTGCTTTTGTAAAGCAAATCCGCTGTGTTCATGTGGTGCTAATGCTTTGACAAAGAAAACATCGTAGAAAGAAGAATAATACTTTTATAAACTATTGATAAAAAAATATTCTCTCTGTCTTAATTTATGTGACACATTTCAAATTTTGAGATTCAAATAAGTTTATTTTTTACCTAAAAATTTTCCTATATCTTTTAAATATTTTGAATTATCAATTATTGGGACTTATAGTACTTTTTATATAGTTTACAAATACTCCCTCCATTCCATATTAAGTTAATTTTTGAGGCATTTTCCATTTTTCAAATTAACTTAATTGTTTAGTTTTCAAGATTACTTTTAGAGTGTTCTTCCAAATTTACCCTTCATTAGTTAGTATTGGAATTAGTGATTAATTAATATTTAGTTATTTTAATCATAAATTTGACAATAATTAATAAGGGTAAAAATGGAAAACTAGGTTCAATTTATATCTTAATCTACTTTTCTTAAAGGATGTGAAAAAAATAACTTAATATGGAATGGAGAGAGTATATAAATTTCATTTTTAAAAAATTGAAGATTTCATGAGCAATTTTTCAGTGAAACTTAAATTATTTAACTCTCGAAAAGCGAAATGTGTCACATAAATTGAGACAGAGAGTAATAATTTTAAGAACAAAGGAGAACTTTGATTAAAGTGAGAATTAACGTGAGAGAGCCTTCAAATTTAATGGAGTTAAATTGGAAATGGATGACTATTTAATTGATACTTTTTCTGTCTCAAAATACTTACCAAATTTATTACTAATTATTAATAACAAATATTTCTAAGAACAAAGGATTTGATTAAAGTGAGAAGTGATAAAGTAACATGAGAGAGCCTCGAATTTAATGGAGTAAACTTGAAAATTTGGTTTCAACTTAATTGAACTTTCTTTCGTCTTAAAATACTTGTTATTTTTATTAAAAATATTTATCTCAATATATTTGTCATTTTAGAAATTCAAGATTCATCTTTATTACTCCCTCCGTTCATTTTTATATGTCATTCTTTTTTATAAATAGTTGGTCCACAAGACTTGTTATTTCATAAAATCAATGCATAAATTAGCATATTATTATTATTTTTACCCTCTTGAGTTGTTAGTCTTGAAAATATACATTTGACCAACTTAAAAAAACTAAGTAAATGATTCATGTTCATTGGTTAAATTAATTAATCAAAATAAATTAATTCATATTCATTGATTGAAAACTTGAGTTCCAAAAAAATTAAATAAGGGTAGAAGGATAAAGCTACATTAATTATTAATGCAAGTGCAAAGTAAAAATGTGACATTTAAAAGGAATGGAGGGAGTAATAACTACTCCATTTGTTTCTTTTTAGTTGTTTTGTTGCATTTTTCGAGAGCCAATTTGACTAATTTTTAAAATTAAATTAAATTAGATTAATTTGATATTTTGAAATAAAAATTTAAGATTTAAAAAAACTATACAAAAAGTATTATAAATTGTATTAATATCAATATGATGAAAAATACATTTCAAAAAATATTAATTAAAGTTCACAGCATAGTGTCACGTCCCGTCACTTCGCAGTCAAATTTTGCATCCGGATAGGGGCAGAAAAGTATAGAGTTGTGGAGAGGTTTATAGAAGCCTCTAGAATACCTTAGAATTCTCTAGGCTAGTAGAGAATTCTAGAAGAAAGATTAGATATTTTCCAAGAAATCTTTAGAATTTCCTAGAATTGGTAGAGAATTCTAGAGAGGGACTAAAGTGTAATTATTGGAGGGACTTGTAAAGTAATTTTTATTTGCACTTAGGTCTCTAGGTGTTAGTATAAATAGAGGTGCCCTTCATTTGCTAGGCACCAAGAAAGTTGTAACCAAGAATCCAAGCTTGAAGCATCCAACAACTTGTAAAGCTTTCTTATCAGCAATATAAGCCTTCTTCCAAAATTCTCCAAGTCTTCCTTTTCATCCTCTTAGCGATCTTAGTCGTAAAGGCTTACTTGAGCTTACATGATCGTGAAAGATTCGTGAGTAAGTTGTCAAGTGCCACACGGATCATTAGTCAGACTCTAAGTCCGTGACAATACTCTCAAAAACAAATTGTGACAACTAAAAAGGAACGAAAAAAAATATTTGTCTAAGATTACAAACACCATAATTATGACAAAATAAATATTCAATAAATTAAATTATGTTTTAAAATATAAATAAAATAGAATAATCAAAACTCGTTCTAATTAATATTAATTATCTTTAAGACATGTTACAATAAAATACAAGTAGTACTTTGAAACAAAGTAAGACTTAGACTTACAGGTGAAGCTAAGATGTTCTGAATTTTATACATAAATATTTTAAGTGATAATATTAATATTAATTATCTTTAAGACATGTTACAATATAATACAAGTAGTTCTTTGACACAAAGTAAGACATAGACTTACAGGTGACGCTAAGATGTTCTGAATTTTATACATAAATATTTTAAGTGATAAAAAAATGATTTCAAATTTAATATTCTAATATATTTAATGATTTTCTTTAATATAAATATTCCCTTTGTTCAATAATAGTTACTTATTATTGACTAGACACACACATTAAGAGACAATAATAATACTCCCCCTATCCATAATTAGTCCACTTTTCCTTTTTTAATTGTCCCTAATTACTTGTTCATCTTGACAAATCAAGAAAGGACAAAATATTTTTACCTATTATACCTCAATTAATTACTTTGAAAAAGGTAGAACTTCTTAAAAATCTTAAGTTTTTAATTCATCTACTTTATAATTAACAGGGGTAAAATAGTAAAACTCACTATGTCAATAATTGTTTTCTTAATAGGTGTGTCAATTCAAAAGTGGACAAGTAATTAGGGACGGAAGAAGTACGATAATATTACTACATTATCGTTTGAATATATTAAATTTAATGTTTTGAGCAATGTATTAGATGCAAGGGTAAAATAGATACAAAAGAATAAACTATCTCTTAATTTTTCAAATTAGACAAGTATTGTTGGATAACTATTTTTAGTATAATAGACAGTAAAGATGGACGGACGAAGAGAGTACATTATTTGAAGAAGAAAAAATCACTTCATCCGTCCCTATTTATGTCATCCTTACTAAAAATAAATGTTTCTTAATACTTGTCATTTCACAAAACAAACACATAAATAACATTATTCATCTTATTTTACCCTTGACAATTATTAGTCTTGAAAGTATGAATTTGATCAACATAATAAAATTAAATAATTATTCTTGTTTATTGGTAAATTTAATTAATTAATTTATGTTCATTTATTAAAAACTTAACTTCAAAATTTTTTATAATACTCCCTCCGGCTCATTTTATGTGGCACCATTTCTTTTTTGGTCAGTCTCAAAAAGAATATCACATTTCCTTATATGGTAAGTATTTAAAGGTATAATTCATCTTTTATCCTTGTTGGTCCCACTTAATCTTAAAGATAGTACTCCAATACATTTATAAGGAGAGAGAAAAGTGAGTCTACTTTTTAAAGGGCAATTTAGTAAACATTTCAAAGTCTTCATTTATTTCTTAAACTCTATGTCCGATCAAATGTTGCCACATAAAATGAGACGGAGGGAGTAATAAATTTACATAATTTCTTAAGAAACATAAATCTAAAATGATGACATATAAATAAAAATAAACACGCATTAATTAGACAAACTCGCATATCGACTGGTAATTCCGCCGCCCTGCTTGTAGAATTAAAGCAAGGGAAGAAGCTACTGACAAGGCCGTACCTGAATTTATTTTGAGCAAATAAGTTGGTGCACATGGGCCCTTCATTGTGTCATTTTGGCACACACCTCTATTGTCTGTTGTAGGAATTACTCCCTACGTCTTTAATTACATGTCTATATTTAAATTGATACATATATTAAGAAAATAATAATTGATATAGTGAGTTTATTATTTTATTTTTATTAATTATGAAGTGGATAAATTAAAAAATTTAGATTTTTAAAAGGTTTTATCTTTTTTCAAAGTAATTAATTGAGGATATAATAGGTAAAAAAAATCATTTTTTAATTTATCAAAATGAACAAGTAATTAGATACAATAAAAAAAAAAAAATGGAGAAGTAATTAGTAACTGAGTAATTAATGACCGCAACTCCGCACCGTTTAAATTTGACATTTTAGGTGCCGGATCTAGAAGGAGAAGCTTCTCTATCATTGAACTGTTCGCTCCCTATCAGAAAAAATCAATAATTGACTAGTCTCTTCTTTAATTTTATTTTTATTAATAATTGAACATTTCAATTTTATTAATTATGGATCGAATGAAATCACTATTTTTTTGTTCAAATCTTATGTATTTATGAAGATTATTAAATTATGTATAAACTAGTAAAATTATCTGCGCTTCGTGCGGGAATTTAATATCACAGAATTTATAAAATAATACTTAAAATCTACCAGTCATTAAAATTAAAACACTATATTATTTTACATACAAGATTACGTAGTAACGAACATTAATAATGTAAAGGAAAATAAAAATTATAACATCTTATCATTTATCCTTAATAACATAATCATAAATTTATGACTGTAAAAATAATACCAGGATCTGTAACATTATCAATGGTGTTAGTGAGCAACTCAACAGGAGCAAAGAACACGAATATTTAATTGTGCAGAAGAAGAAGAAGAAGAAAAAGAATAAGAAGTTCAGAATTTTCGTTATTTTAAAATGAGAGGAAATCCTTATATTTATAGACAACAAAGGGTAGTGTGAACAAAAATGTCACAACTATTGGGAAAAGTTGCAACCCTTCGAAAAGGCTACAACCTTTTATAAAAGTCACATCTCTTCATAAAAGCCGAAACTCTTCATTGAAGTTGCAACTTTTCATAAAAGTCGCAACTTTTCAAGAAAGGGGAAGGCTAATTTTGGAAATAAATAAATTTAAAAGGAAATTCTAGCCTGTTGTGGCGCCATGTAGGTGGCCTAGGGTTCTCTTTTATATAAATATATATGATATTTATTTGTGAACTTGATGAATACTTCTTTTATTTCAATATAAGTGAATTTTTTACACTTACACTTGTTTTGTTGTTTAAAATGAATAATTTTTTCAAATGTTTGTTTCAAAATTATTGAGTTTTCATTTATTATTTCTAATTTCAAGAAAAAAATAATTAAAAGAAAAGAAAATGAATTATATTATTAAATTGTCTTTAATTAATATTTTTAACTATTTTTTGAAAGAGAAAGTTATATAAAAATGGTAAGTTTCGTGACAAATTTAAAATTCATAAATTTCAGAAAATGATTTTACATGTGTTTAGGATATTTCATGCTATTCAACATTTGCTATTCACTCACCATTAATGTTGAAAGTGACATGACTTAAGTTGTTAGCCATTGATTAGTAGCTTAACTAAATAACGTATTGAAAATTTGGTTAAATTTACTTATAAGTTATTTTTAATTTTTGAGAGTGTTTGATAAAATTAAAAAAATAATTTAAAATCAGTTTAAAATGACTTAAAAAAAGTTAAAAATCAAAATAAGACTCCCCTACTTTTTTTATTTTTAGGAAATTTATGCGGTTAATCAAACTTATACTATTTAATTAGTCATCATAACTATAGTTTGTTATAATTACCACTCTCGACTAACATTAACTCATTAATTACGTGAGCTGAATTCTAGTTTGTATAATTAACCACGTTTGTATAATTCACAACTAACAATTCTTCGTTTGATTGGTATTTGTATACGATGGTTTGTATTTGTATATGACGATGATTTCCTTTGATTTTTCAGTTTTATCACCATTAACATTCTATCCTTTTTTATATAACTTTTTAAAGTTTGTATAAACATGTAATTTTTGAATTTTGTATAATATTATTTATATAATGTAATTTGTATAATATAATTTGTATAACTGTTTAAAGTTCATATGTTGATGTTTGTATCAATTCGTTATTTCAACTTTGATCATATTTGTATAATTCCAAACTTTGTAATACTCAATTATACAAATACATGTGAATTATACAAACGTACCCGCAAATTATACAAATTATTTCCCTCTCTCGCTCGCCTCTCTCCTCCCTCTCCCAATCTCCCTTGCCATATATATAATTACATATGTATACCACTTACATATATACAATTCACATCTCTCCACTCTCTACCCTCTCTCTTTCGCCTCTCTCCTCCCTCTCCCAATCTCGCTCGCTACTCTCCTCTCTATAACATGTAGCTACGAATCGTAATTAGCAAACTATAGCTATGGAGCATAATTAATTTATTTTTGAGTGACTATATGTGAAACTTCCCCTTTATTTTTTGACTTAAATATAATTTAAGTTTGACTTTTTATTTTATTTTTTCTTAAAAGCTACACGTTTAGCCAATTCAAACTAGGGGTGGGCATAAATACCGAAAAATTAAAAAATCGAACCGAACCGAACTAATTCGGTTCTTTGATTTTTCGATTCAGTATAGGTGTTATTTTCTCGAAAGTTTGATTCTTCGATTCGGTGTTCGATTTAAGGGTCTCAGAACTTCGGTGCACCGAAGAACCGAGCTTGTATTAAAAAAAATAAGAAAATTTTAAAAATAAAATTATATACATATATAGGCATGCTCTTAACTAAACATAAAAAGTCAACTAACAATTAAATTATTCATGAACAAATCAAAGTAGCAACAAATGCATAATTCAATAGTTACCTTCAAATATTAGTCCTCACGAGGAATCAAAAGATATTTTTATCAATGTACGTTATTTAAGGAATCCATCTTCGTCCTTGTTTTTCTCGAGAAGTAGTTGGAGGCACAATATTCTTGACAAAGATAAATATAGTCTTTTAGTTAGCACGACAAGTGTTTCGTGGCGAGACATATCATTCCTTAACATACTTTTAAATTTTAAGTATCTTATACTTTGATTTTGTCCTCATTTTATTTTTCACTAGCATCAAAAAATAGTTTTAAAAACACCGAATTAAATCGAATCAAAGTAGAAAAATCGAACCAAACTGAAATAGTTTGATTTGGTGTACGATGCACTTTTCTAAAATTGAAAACCGAAGAATCAAATCAAAGTTTGATAAAAATCGAAACGAAGAACGGAGCGTCCACCCCTAATTCAAACAGGCTTGTAGTGTGTTGGGTAATTTATAATCCCTCGGTTTACTTTTACTTGTCACTATTTGACTTGACACACCATTAAGAAAATAATTAATGATATAAGCATTTTACCAAGCTGGCCCCTATTAAATGATGTCTGAGAAAATGATTTGGAAAATAAGTATTTAATGTTGAGGGTAAAATATGGAAAAAAATATATTATCTTTTCTTGATATGTCAAAAATGACAAGTAAAAATAAAAATATATTTTAGTAATAAATGACAAATAAAACTGAACGAAGGGAGTATTATTTTTTTTTTTATCTATTTATGATATTTGGCTTACTTTGAAAATTTTGAAGGATCAAAGCTGCTCAAAATACATTTAAAATTATTCTCTCTGTTCCTATTTACTTGTTAAATATTTTCTAATTTGATTTCTCTACTGGGGAGGGGCTTGCTAGTGTAACCCTTTCTCCCGGTGATACATCAACTGTCAATTACTGCGCCATTTGCTTTCCCTCACTCCTGAATAGTAAAAGATTAAGCCTTTTTTGTTCAACTCAAGTGTTGGAGTTCCATAGCACACTCTACTTTGCTTCCTCATTCTTCTGTGCCAAGAATGATCCAATTGTCTTTTTTACTTGGTATTTTTGATAAATTAAGGAAGGGACAAAATATTTTTTTCTAATATACCCTCAATCTATTAACATTGAGTTAGTTATTTTGAAAAATATAGTGACCAAATATATTTAAGATCCTATCAATTAGTAGCGTTAAAATAATAAACTTATTATATTCCTCATTATTTTCCTAATACATATAAATATTTTTCAAATACAACTGAAATGAAAATCTGTTTAATTACCGTTGTACAGTTTCGGCAATCGAAAACCCTAAACCCTCATTTCAAATTCTCTCTTCTTCTCAATTATCAGATGCACCATCTACGATATCAGTTGATAATTGATCCAATTTCTCAGTGAATCATGATGGGTATTCGCAAATTTTGTAGACAAGTTCACACATTGTCTCGTGAATTTGGCCCTAGCGAGACGTTGAAGAGGAAGGTTGCTGAATTTAAGGCGAAGAAGAAACGGAAAGATCCTCGGAAGAATCAGTTATTTGTTCAGGTTCCTGATTCAAGATCATTCCTTGATACTGCTACTATGCCCATGATACTCACTGTTGTTGGGACCGCACTTTTCGCAAAACTCCTTATGATGGTATGATGCTTTTAGTATTTGGATGAAATTTGAATGATTTTAAAATTGGAAAAACCCCTAATATATATATATATATAATCATTTGTTGGTTGTGATTTTGGTGGATTTAATGGTAAGTAGAAGTGAAGCTTGGGGAAATTGATACTTTACAAGGTTTAAATGTTGCTTCATAGGTGTAGTGACATGATGGTTTCATTAATATTCATAATCTTAATAGGATAACTACTTTAGTTTTGTAATGTACCAAAGAAATGGTATCTCGATATAGAATTGCTTATAGACTGTAGAATACCTTCGTTTTTCTTGGTTTGAATTAATGGCACTTATTTCTATTTACATTCATTATAATGTTAAAGGAACTTATGCTGAATCTTGTTGATATTGATTGAGGAGGTTGATGGAATTTAGCTGACTTAATTCACAAACCCCAAAGTCTCCATCATAGGTACTTTTAAAAGTTTTTTTTTTTTGGTAATTATTAGGATTTTATTACTCACCAAAGTAGATACTTACGAAGCTAAACCAGTCCTACTCAACTGGTTATTACAATATCTGCAGTCTGCTTACAAACTTAGAGAATTAAAACCTGGCTCGGGCAGTAGCTCTAACACAACAAACACAAGCAATTCTACGAGCAGTATCCTCCATTGTAGTCTCTTTCTTCTCAAAAACACTATTGTTCCTCTCCTTCCAGATGGCATGAGTAAATTATGTGTATACTAGTTGTAGTAGCTGGGCCTGGTGGCTTTTCCCCTTAGTCTTCTGGATGATCCACTGTTGCATTGCATTCCAAGTAATGGTTGGAGGATGGCTGATAGTAGTCCATTGGAGTAATCTCCTCCATAAGGAGTTGGCAAATGCACACTCAAAAAATAAGTGGTCTCTTGTTTCATCTTCCTGCTTACACATAACACATTTAGGATCTACTTGCATTATCCATTTCAGCAACCTATCTGTTGTAAGGAGTCTGTTCTGGATTTGCAGCCATCCAATCAACCTTTGGGTAATCACCTAGCATTTGATTACAGGCTTGTCTTATCTTGCTTCTCTTGCCATCAATAGCATGATGCAGTACATGTAGGTGATCCTTTGCTCCAAGAACTTTTCTAACCATCCAACAAGCTTGAGCAGGAACACTGAGAGCTTCCATATTTTGGCCTTTGATGTAATAACTGTGTATCCATTTGATGCAAAGTCTATCCTGTTTCTTCTCTATATCCCAACACATCTTTAGAACTGCTGCTTTGTTCCATACCTTTAAATTCACCAAGTTTAATCCTCCAGCCACCTTTGGTGTACACATCTTCTCCCAAGAGACTAGGGCCTTCTTAGTTATGCTGTTGACTCCAGACCATATAAAACTCCTACAGTAGGCTTGGATTGCTTTCATCACCTTAGTTGGTATCACAAAAAGTTGTGTCCAGTATGCTTGAATCCCATAAATCACTGTCTTAACAAGCTGAACTCTCCCTGCATAGGATAGTTTTTTAGCTGTCCAGGAAGATACTTTTGCTACTATTTGATCAGTCAATGGCTGCCACTGAATAAGATTGAGTTTCTCAGTGAACAAAGGTATACCAAGGTATCGAAAAGGTAAGGCTCAATGACTGTATCCCAGAGTTTGTTGGATGTGAGACATTACAGTACTAAATACTCCTCCAAAATATATAGCACTTTTAGACAAGTTAGCTTTCAATCCGGAAGCTGCTGTGAACACAGTGAACTTGTCGTGGAGTAGTTGAACTGATATTTGGTCACCTCTTGCAAACATGAGGACGCATCTGCAAAGCTTAAATGTGTGATCTTAAGCCTACTGCACATAGGGTGGTATTTGAATATCTTGTGATTGGATAAGTCATTCAGGTTCCTACTTAGATATTCCATGACCATAGCAAACAAAAAGGGGGACATTGGATCCCCTTGCCGTAGTCCTCGAGCTGCCTCAAAAGGTTTTGTTAGTTCCCCATTGATCAAGAAAGAATAGGAGACTGTAGTTACACATTGCATCACCCAGCCTATGAACTTGAGAGGAAACTCCAATGTTGACATTATTTGTTCTAAATATTTTCAATCAATAGTATCATAAGCTTTTTGGATCTCCACCTTTATCATACATCCGGGTGAGATATTCTTCCTTTTATAGGCCTTGACTAGTTCATGTGCAAGAATAATGTTATCTGCTACTTTTCTCCCGGGTACAAATCCAGCTTGAGTTTCTGAGATCACAGTTGCTATCACCTGGTGGATTCTATTTGCCAACACTTTTGCTATGAGTTTGTATAGGACTGTACAACATGCTATGGGCCTATACTCCCTTATATTGGAGGGATTGGGAACTTTGGGTAACAGTGAAACTGCAGTACAATTCACTGCTTTGTGTAACTTTCCAGTAAGAAAGAACTCCTTAACTGCTGCATAAACATCCTGTTTAATCACTGGCCAGGCTTTTTTGAAGAACATAGCATTGTAGCCATCAACTCCTGGAGCCTTATCATCACCAATAGAACATAGTCCATCATAAATTTCCATCTCAGTAACCTCTACACACAAGGCCATTTGTTGAGAGTGATTCAGTGTTGGCCCCTGCTTCATAATACTCTTACTGACTGCAGTTGTGCGTATTTGAGAAGTTCCCATTAAAGACTTGTAAATGTTATAATCTCATTTTGAATTGCATCCGGATCCACAATGTTTTCTCCATTCGCTGAAGTAAGCTCGACAATCTGTTTCTTGTGTCGTCTTTCTTTCAATATTGCTGTAAAATACTTAGTATTTGAGTCCCCCAATTTAATCCACATAGCTCTGGATTTTTAATTTTGGATGCTCTCCTCTATATTTCTCCATTTCTCTAGTTGGATCAAAAGATCCCTTTCTTCCAGTGCTATAGCATCGGTATACTGTGAAGAAAGTTTCAGCTGTGTGAGTTGTAATGTATTCCTGAGGTGATGGATCTTCTCTGTAACTCCTTTGTTATTTGTATTGTTCAACTGGGTAAGATGAGGTTTCAACTCCTTCAACTTTTGCCAAACACATCTAAGTTTGCTACCTTGGAACCTACCAGTCCAGCTTCTTTGCACTATTGGAAGAAATGTCTCATGTTGTGTCCACACATTAAAGAACCTGAATGGAGCTTTAATGCTGAGTGTAGTCATTTTCATCACCAGGACCATAGGTGTGTGATCTGAAATGTGCGGCAATCTGTAGTCCAGCACCAGTTGGCCATACTGTAGCATCCATTCATCATTCCCCATTGCCCTGTCCAGTCTACTAAATATTCTGGCTGATCCAAGTTGTCTGTTTGACCATGAATAAAATTCTCCTTTCCACATCACCTCATTTAATAATAGGTCTTGAACACATTCAGCAAAGTCCCTGGTTTCAGCCCTTCTTACTGGGGCACCATACAATCTATCTTGACTTTGTAGAAGAGCGTTGAAGTCTCCCCATACAAGCCAAGGTTTATTGCATTGAGTCGCTACTTTTAAAAGTTTATTCTACAGGTAGGGATGTGTTGGACTTGAGGTTAACACTAAGATATTTTCATTTCTTTGGTGTAGTAAACTTGCTTGTATGTTTTACAATCTATAAATCAGCTGATTAGCTTATAAATTACAGTTGTGTTTGCATGCAGTATGATGACTCAAAGTCGCAAGATATGATTGAGCGAAAAATAAAGAATGCACCTGCTGGTCAAGGAACAGTTAGGATGCTTACCCGCGAGGAATGGGAATCAGTTCAGGAAGTGCGACCAAGAACTCCGTTTGAATCTAAACTAGCCCGTCCAAATGCAAAGCTTAGGACAGGGGAGCCTTTGAAGATGGTAAATGCATTACTTCTTTAACCTTTCATTCATCTGGTGATAGGTATTTTTCCTGCTAACATTCTAGAGAACAAACAAAGTGGGTTAGAAAGCTTCCTATAGTTGTAAGACATTCAGGTTACTAGTGGGAATGCTTTTTAGCAGAATATCAATAATGACTAAAATGATGTTGTAGGGTCTAGACTCTAGAGGTTTATCAGTATGGTCACATTGTTTGCCTGTTGGCCTAGAACTAGGCATGCCAACCTTAGTGCAAAATGAAGGTGTTAGATAGCTAGTAAAGTTTCTACACTAATGATATTCTAGTTTTCGAATGGGTTAGATGCAAGATCTTTTGCTTTTCACCTAAAGTAAGTGTGTATTGTATTAATTATCGTAAAGTAGTTAATACATATTTTCTGGAGTCTGCATTTTTATCTTTAAGTTATAAAATTCAATATATTTTGTTCTATATCTTTGTTAGCATTTCTTCTGCAATAAATAGAAGCAAAAACTTTAATAAAGTACGTGACTTAATCATTTTAATAATAGGTCATTATCAATCATTATTGTATATCGACATCTTAATTATTTTTAAAGTCCAAGTCTATCTAATAAAATATGAATATGAAAGAGGAGAATAAAAACTAAATGTCACCAATTATTTATAATGTTAATCTGCAATTCTGCACTATTTTATTTTTGGGATCAGCCAAAGCTCAGCTGAAAATAATGGGCCTTTTGGCCCAATACAACCCATCCCCAGGCCCTTTTAAAGTTTTAAAAATATTAGCTTTGACCCACCCCGCCCTACCCCTCCCCATTTAAGTAGTGCCCTATCTTGCCCCGTTAAACCCTTGCCCTACCCCACCCTATCTTTGCCCTGCCCCATTGCCATCCCTATCTGGAAACCTTTTCAGTGACACATCGCATTTTTTCCGTGGCTTTTTTGGTGGTTCTGCGCATCTTTCCAGCAACACCACACGCCTTTTTGGTGACCATTCTGGCAGTTACCTGCATTTATTTTCTTCAGCAGTTATTCTGGCAGCACAAGTGTTTGTCCACTGTTCCTGCAACTACAATGACGATCTCCTGGCAGTCAGAACTAATCTTTTCCCATGACTTTTTGGGTGTTGTACAACAAATTTAATCCATTTCTCTTCTTTTCATTAGCTTCAGACCTATCATTTAAGTTATTGTTTCAAGAAAATGAAATCTAGCACTTTTTGGTATAAGCTGGTCCATGCCCTTCAATATCAGAGATGCCTACACTAGTTGGAGCTCTATGGAAGTTAGAAAATCTATGAGGAAAATCTGGATCATGATTCATGACCCCAACTTGTATTTTTTGGCCTTCAATATCAGAGATGCCTACACTAGTTGGAGCTCTATGGAAGTTAGAAAATCCATCAGGAAAATCTAGATCATGATTCATGACCCAGCTTGTATTTTTTGGGTTATTTGGAATGGAAGAAACAACAGATTTTTCGATGGAGTTTTAACTCCAATTTGTAAGCTTAAGGCTAGTTGTTTGGTTAACCTTTTTAGTTGGGCCAACTTTTCCCCTGTAAATAACTTAGATCACTACCTGGATTTTGTCAGCTCCTTGGCTCTGTAAGCTTTTTGTTCTTACTGAGCTGACAGAACACCCCCCCTTTTGTATCTTTACATCTACTGGATGCCTTAATGAAATCTCACCTCATAAAAAATAAAAAATAAAATGAAATCTTGTGATTCATTGGAGAGTAATCCCATCATTGGAGTCAAGGGAAGGTAGAGTTTACGCAGACCTTACCCCTACCTAAGAGGTAGTGAGGTTTCTTCCGATAGACCCTTGGCTCAAGGAAAAACAGTCCAAAGCAGTCCAAAAAAAGAAGTAATGGAAGTACAAAGAGTAACAGAAATCAAAGGACAATAAACTATAGGAGCAATACTATGACTACTAACTAGTATGGACGGATATTGAGACGACACGCTCTGTTATAAGATTCTTGTTTCACTTTATGTTTTATTCCCATATTCGCCTCTATATTCCTGTTAATTGTATACCTTCCATTTATTATTTGCACTATCTTTCAGGATCCTATCAGTACTTCTCCTCCATCTCCTTCTGCAAACAGCTTACTCTTGACTAGTCATAGTTGTTACTGACGCAACATTTTCAATGGTTCATGCCTGCACCAAATCCTTCTTTTATCGTGGTCTCTGCTTCCTCCCGATATTTCCTCGTGACTTTCCATAGAGGGGTTCTCTCAATTTTACTCCAACCCATCTAGACCTTATCCTTGTTTGTCGTAACCCCATTATTCCTTTCTGCTGCTCTGTTATCTGCTTATATCAGTGAATTTAGAGGTGAAGCCCTTGTACACTGGTATTTATGACAAGATCAAAATCTGAAACTCTGTTAGTGCTTTTGTAAGGTCTCTTGCTAATTGTAATAGAGCTATCATAAGGTCTTTTGCATAGATAGATCCGAGGGATCCAGATAAAATTTTAACTAAATCCTCGAGTCCTCTTGTAGTTTATAGTTGGTACGAGGAAAGGTAGAGGTAGGCCGAAGATGTATTGGGGACAGGTGATTAGACAGAACATGACACAACTTCAGGTTACCAAAGACATGACCTTAGATTGGAGGGTGTGGAGGCAGTGGCGTACGCAAGAATTTTTCCAAGTGTCTCCATTTAAAGGACAAGAATGGCTCAAGAGGAAAATCAATGAAGTTTTTGCTTTAGACCTCCAAAAATTTGAGGCCCCATAAATAGTGAACTTTATGAAAAGATATTTTAGTGAAAATTAGTGATAATCGAAATTAACTGAAACGATAATTGATGAAAATTCTCATATTTTCATAAAGAAGGATTGATTATCGACAAATTGTGTTAAAAATGGTTAAACATGTGTAAAAAAATGTACTTTGTGCTATTCAACGAATAAGTAGCCTAAAAGTAATAACTTTGAAAAATATTAGTTCAAAATTGGGTGTCAACAATCATCCACACGTAGTATCATGCATTTAAGATGAAATCAAGCACAAGTCAAATTTGAACTTGTTCAAAATTGAACTTCTTGGTATTTGACATCCCATTTCCTTTGAAAGTAGGAAAAAGAAAAATTGGAGTTCTTGGTATTTGCATCCCATTCCTTGGGTGCAGAGGGCATGACTTAGTGTCAACGAAGTGGTTGAGAATCATGAGGTCTCAAGTTTAATTTCTAGTGGAGGCAAAAAAAAACACTAGGTGGTTTCTTCACATCTGTCCAACCCTTGGTGGATAGAGTTACCCGTTACTTGTGTTGGTGGGAGGTAGTAGGTACCTCGTGGAATTATTGAGGTGTGACCAAATTGGTCTGGACACTACGGTTATCAAAAAAAAAATTGCCTTTTATGTGGATTTTGTATTCTTATTCCCATGGACCGACATGAGGAAACTTTGTCCTGAGTTTTCTTTGTAAATTGAACTTGTGTTGTTCATTTCGATGCCCTAAAATTTCTTCCTTTTCCTTCTCTCCTGTTAAGAATGTCAATATTATGAAATACTAAATATTGCAAGAATAGGTACCTTGTAATATGGGAAAGATTTGTAGTCCATGTAATTGTGCAATTAGGAACACAAAACAGTTTCTTTTCCTTTTCTGTATTACTTGTAAATGCTTGTTTAAATCTCAACATGCTTGAGGAATCAAGAAATTCATTCTCCTTTCCTTTACATGATGTCGGAGCGGAGGGTTCGGGTCCCCGAACTGTTAAAAAGTTATTCCCTATTTTGTTCCCAAAAAGAAAGTGAGGAAGAAAGGAAGTTGCAAATCTGGTTCATTGACAGGAGAGTAC
Source organism: Solanum acaule (assembly GCA_036250505.1). Taxonomy (NCBI): domain Eukaryota; kingdom Viridiplantae; phylum Streptophyta; class Magnoliopsida; order Solanales; family Solanaceae; genus Solanum; species Solanum acaule. Next base: position 10,031 of record JAJOOR010010039.1, on the reverse strand, counting down.
CTGACAAGTTTCAAGTCTCACGTCCCTCTTAGAAAGGCTTCCCAGTCTCCAGCACTCCCAACCCCAAAACCCTGGGACTGGAAGCCATGAGTTTGTGTCTTACGTTCCATCCATCATCTTCGGCAGAGTTTCATCCACAGGCTCATGGGCCTTTTTCCTGCAACCTTCCTACCGCGATCACTCTATCAAGGTCAACCAAGTCCCCTGCTTCATCTTCGCTTTCACTTTCTATCGGGTTCAATTTTCTTTCCCAAACCACTTTACTGTTGTTGACCCGACCTTGAGTTTTTTCTACCATATGATGAATTGCTTCTTTCCTTTCTATTTTTTTTATCCTTGCTGTTCAGATCTTCCTTCTAGTTTGTCATATTCACAATTTCCTAATATTGACACGTTTAATGTCTCCAACTCTCGCATAATACGTGATTGGAATGGTTTAAGTCCAGCTCTTCTCAAATTTAGGCCAGAAGTAGTATAAATGATGAATATCTATGTTGGAAGTAGTCGCACATCTAAAGGCAACCAGCTATTGAGGCCATTAAAGTGATGAGGGCCAATGAGGAACTCTTAGCTATATATTTTTAAATGGGAAGTTTCAATGCCTGGTGAAACGTTACAAATTAGTTTGAAAGAAAATGTCTATCCAAATAATGGATGAAGCCTATAGAAAATGGGACTATGTGAGTACGACATAGTCTTCAAACTTTCTCTACTTTGGTTTTTTGTGTCAGGATTCTGTTGGGTTAGGACCAGTGCATTCTTTTGGTATGTTTTATTTGGAAACTTGTTCCTGAGATCATGCAAGATCATCTTGTCTTTAACGTCTTAGTTATTTTATAATGTGGGACTATGGGAGTACGACATTTATGCTTTTCTTCTTCTGATAACTTAACTATTTCCCTCAATATTCTTCCTTGCTCAGCTGCATGAAAAAATTTGAATGACTATGTTGTTTCATTTGATTGCTTATATGCAGGAAGATGTCAAGGATTGGACAATAGATGTTATAACTGATGCACTTACACGAGCTGAAGAATGTGCTAAACGAGGATCGAACTAAGCTTTTAAGTCGATAATAGTGGTAAGCTAGTTTAACAAATTGCTTCTTATGTACCAGAAAGGCTCTTCAACCTCAGTTGCCTATTACAACATACAATCCTTCTACTATCAGAAGTGGAGAAATGCTGCCTTTACAATGAATTAAAGTGTGTGTGTATATACATATATATACTTTAATTCACAAAGATAATATTTTCATTGAAATTAGAGGCTGTATGGACTGAATTTTTCAATAAAAAAAGAGAGAATTTTTATGGTAAACTTTCTTCTTTAAAATATGTGCTTAATAAACTCTTGTGTTATCGTTATCTCGATTTGTGCTTCAGTACGTGAGTCTTTAATTTGTACTAAAAAGATAGTGTCAAAGAATATGATCAATAGTTTGAAAAATGAGCAAGTCTTGAAAACTAACGTCTTCCATTTTTTTAAGTCATATAGGTCCGAGTTGGACATCCAATTGCTTCGATTTGAATTATCCGAAGAATGAAATGCCTGATATATATATAAAAGATGGGCAATCAAACCTATTTCTCAATTCACTCAAAGAGGTGAATAGAGTCCCAATAGAGATATTTGTCTTCACCTAATTAATTGAGTAATAATTTAGGCATTTTAGACTTCTAAATTAAGATAAACTAAAAATTAATGAGAATTTCTTTCTTTTAAAAAAAAATAAAAAAAATCAGTGTTTTTTGGTCCAAAAAGATGTCACCCAGCTTGTATATTGAAATAGTTCAATTGATTAATTATATTATAAGAAAAATATACTTTGCAGAAGTAGATGATAAACATTTTTTTTATTAAAATGACTTTAATATCCTTAAAGTATTTTGACACAAAAAAAAAGGATAAATAAGTAGTAAAAAAGTAGAAATAATTAAAGATTACTATGTCATAAGAAAAATATTTCAAAGATTATAAAAATATTAGGGACATAATTATAAAAAGTTTGGTTAAATTGAAAATATTTTTATAAGTTGTAATTCATAAATTGGGGTCAATTTATGACTTTCGATTAATTTTGACTTATAAATATTTAATTAGTCAAAAAAAAACTTTGATGAACTTATAAGCTTAGTCAACCACTTTTTTATTAGGCGACCAATCAAATATTGCATTGATGCAACCAACCAAACACTAAAATTATTTATGCTAATTATTATGTTGCCAATACAATCCATCAATCGACCCCTTCATGTAGTGCCACATTGTAATAGAGTGCAATTATATAATTTTAAATTATTTGTCTGATCAGATAATTGATTGGTCAATGCAAGATTGAGCCTAATAAAGGAAGAACAATTACATCATGTAATATTTGTAAATAGCCATTTTTTATACTTGCTATTAAATATTAATCACTATTTTTAAACTTGTTAGTAGTAACATTTAGCCACTCTTTTGACATGAAAGTTTTTTTGAACAAAATTATCCTCAATCAATCAATGCTAATTTTTGAAGTTTTGACATGTGGAACTCTAGCACACTATGCTAAAGTCAAAATTTCTAAATTGTAACTCTGATGAACTTTATTATTCTGTGTTCCACGTCGATAAGCTTCATTTCTCTAACAATTCTATATTTTATATTTTTTATATACTTTCGTATATGTTTCATTGGATATGTTTGTTTTATATAAGTAGAAACAATAGTGGACTTCCTTCGTGAACCATTATCGAAAAAATGGCTACAAGTGTTTGCAAAATAACATTTTTAGTCACTCTAAAAATTTTCATATAAAATTTAAATTCTAAAAAGAAAATAAAATAAAAGATAAAAAGATTTTTTTTAAGTAGATGAATACAAAAATGTTGTGACATTAATTTTTCTAACGTGGATATGATGTGTAATTCATGTCAGAGCATGTGAGGAACACATAATATTAGAAATATTTAAAATTCTTATTTTAAATGAATTCAAGTATTTAATTGAAACTTCGTGGAGTAAAAGGGTTCAATTGATCAACCATTTAGAATAGATGAGGTAAATTAATGAGCTCAGATATTAATAAACTCAATAGAAGAGTTCAGAACCAAATATAAAAGTCTCTCATATCATTCTGTTTTTTTTTTATAAAAAAACGTATGTATTCAATAATACTACTAGTAGTAGTACTTATAAATATGAGTAGTATTTAATATTTTCTAATATACATACACATACTTTTCACACTTTAAAATTTATCCAAAGAAAGGTCTTTTTTTTTATAATTAACTTTCATATAACCAACTAGGGGTACATAGGTCGGTTCGATTTGGTTTTTCATTAAAAAAATTTAAATCAATTATGTCGGTTTATTAAATCTAAAAACCAAATTAAACCACATAAAGTTGGGTTTTTCGGTTTCGTCTTTAGTCGGTTCTTTTGGGTTTTTTCGGTTTTTTACAACTATATGGTGTTTGAAAAAGAGATCAAATATATTTTCACTTACCTGTGTGATAAGCTAAACTTAAAAAATGTTAAATGAATAGAAAACTTCGAAAAGACGATAAAATTCACATGAGTACAATTTTTTTTTTGAAATATCAATGTTCAGTATATTAAATTAATAAGATCGAAGGCTACAATCAAATTGAATACAAAACGAAATATTTACAAAGTAAATTGTTAACTTCGAATTTGAAAAACTATAACAATATTAATGTAATCTTAGTACAAAATAAAATATTTACAAAATTTTACAAGCCCAAATTTGAAATAATATATATACATTGAAAACTATAAACTTACTAAAAATATATTAACAAAGTAGATTATAAATAGTATTTGTTATTTATAAATAAAATAAAATTATATATTTATATTATGTCGGTTTGGTTTGGGTTCGATTTGAGTTTTTTCTTTGAATAATACCAAACCAAATTAAGAGTGGTCGGTTTTTTTTCCAACGCCAAACCAACCAAACCAAACCATAAATCGGTTTTTTTTCGGTTTGATTTGGTTTGTCGATTCAGTTTGACTTTACGGTTTTGCTTGTACACCTCTATAACCAACTACTATGGTAGTAAAGCGATAAGTATTCATTCTATTTTTAATCAAGAGGTCTCAAAATCGAGTTCTTTTAGGTATGAAGCCGTCTTTGTTAGAAAGTGTTTTATCTCCAATTCAAAAAGTGAGTCCAAATTTAGCCGGACTCTGATGTGACTTGTCGGTTTCCAAATACGCCCATTTTACTGGTAAGCAGATGAGAGATTCGGAGTAGTTGAGTACCATACTCTCTCCTTATGTAGCAAAGTTTACTCACACTTCCAGCCTCTACACAACCGTTGAGCAAATATCCTTTTCCACTCTTCTTTAGCTCTCCTCTCTCTCTCTCTCTCTCTCTCTCTCTCTTTCTGTTCCCTGTTTCTTTTTCTGCTGATGGAAGAACTCTACTGTCATCTCAGTTGACGACCAAGACTTCATTTTTATTAACTTTCTGTATTCGGGTTGCAAGCTATTCTGGATCTGTTCTTGACCCTTTTTGTTTTTGCTGATTTTAGTGGCTAGAAGGTATATATTCGAGGTAAACAAATCTGGGTCGACGTGTTCTTGAAGTTTCATCTCATGGTTTGACTGTTTTTTGTTTTTTGCTCCAGTAAGTCATTTGGTGAGTACCCATGTATCAGTTTCTTGGTATTTCCCACTGTGTCTTTTGGATTTTATAAGAGTTGTTGAATTTGATGGTGATTTCTGTTCTAATCTTTTGGATCTAATTTCTCTTTTGTTAGTTTGGATTTGCATGTTTGTGTTGATGTTCAATGAGATCTCCTTTGTGACTGTAAAGTGATTCGTTTAACTCAAATCTTTCTAAAAGAGTGTAAAGGGTGTCTTGCTTTCTTGATTTTGCCTCTGATGGGGATGTAGGGTACTGTTACTTGTTAATTAGCAGTACATGTCTTTCAGTGAGTCTTCAGTTTACAAATGGAGGATATGTTACCAGATGTAGAAATTGAGGCTTCTGTGGCTTTGTTTGCAACAGTTAAGATTTTGATTCAGGACTCTTGAATTAGTTGGACTGACGACCTTCGTTCCCTTGCTCTCTCTCTCTCCAGATCTTTGCAGGATGATAAAGAACCCCTTTTTAGATTGTTTTTATATCTTTCTGTGCTTAAGAATGGGATTTGATCTTCTCGTGTTTGTGGTTGTATAAACAAGATTGATGTTAAAGGTTGCGCTTTGGGGCTTTGAATTGGGTACTATTATATTTGACTTTGTTATCTTACAGTCTTACAATTGCAGATTCCAGTAGAATATTGAAAATCAACACAACATGTGAGTGTTCCCATTTGGGACTTCCTTTTGGACATGAATTTGTACCTCTTATCCCCAATCAACCTGTCTGTAAGCGGTTTTGGCTTGTTACTACAAAAATGCTTGAAAGAGAAGTTGCTGCAACCGTGCAAGCAAATTCATGCATTAATGTTAACATCACACACTGACATGAATGCTTTGTCATTGAATTCAAAGCTCATTGGAGCCTATGCAAGTTGTGGGGATCTAGGTTCTGCTGAGCTTGTGTTCCAAAGAACAACAAACCTGAATATTTTTGCGTTCAATTGGATGATTTCAGCTTTAGCATTCCATGGCTACCCTGAGAAATCCATTGGGTACTTCTCTCTTCTTCAACAATCAAGAACTATTCCAAACAAGTACACATTTGCTGTTGTGTTAAAAGCGTGTGTTGGTCTAATGGATCTGAACAAAGGAAAGGAAGTGCAAAGTATGATATATAGAATGGGATTTGAGTCAGAGCTATCGGTTGCCAATGCCTTGATTGATATGTATGGTAAATGTGGCAATACGGAATATGCTCGTTTAGTTTTTAATGTAATGGTCGAGAGAGATATTGTATCCTGGACATCAATGATATATTCATATGCTAACGTGGGGAAAATTGAAGAATCCTTTATTTTGTTTGAAAAAATGAGGTTAGAAGGCATAAAGCCTAATGATTTTACATGGAATGTAATGATCGCTGGATATGCTAGAAGAGGAGACTGTGACACAGCTTTTATGTTACTCTCTAAAATGAGTGAAGAGGGGTTGACTCCAGATTTGGTTACCTGGAATGCAATGGTTTCAGGGTATGTTCAGAGCCACAGATCAACTGAAGCTCTAGCATTATTGCAGGATATGTTGGATGCTGGAGTGAAGCCTAATGAAGTCACGCTCACTGGGCTTCTTCCCGTCTGTGGGTTGATTGACTCTGCGTATACAGGGAAAGAAATTCATGGCTTAGCATATAGATTAGAGCTTTTTGCTAATGTCTTTGTTGCTAGTGCTCTCATTGACATGTACAGTAGATGTGGGAGTGTAGAAGATGCTTGGAATGTTTTCAGTTCTGTTCCTTTCAAGAATGTTGCATCATGGAATGCTATGATAGGTTGTTATGGGAAGCATGGCAGAGTAGAAAATGCAATCAAACTTTTTGAGAAGATGCAGTATGAAGGAGTGCTGCCAAATGAAGTAACCTTAACTTCTCTTCTTTCTGCATGTAGTCATGGTGGTTTAGTTGAGAAGGGTTTGAAGATCTTTTGGTCCATGGAGGAGTCTTATGGCGTTAGAGCAAGGAAAGAGCATTATGCTTGTGTTATTGATCTTTTGTGTCGTGTCGGGAGGCTGGAGGAGGCTTACGATATAGTCAAAGATATGGCAATAGAAGTTACAGATTCAATTATTGGTGCTTTCTTCAGTGGCTGTAAGGTCTATGCAAGGAGAGATCTTGCTGAAAAGATGGCTAAGGATATATTGCAGATGGATCTGAAGAAGCCTGAAGGTCTTGTAGCCCTTTCAAACATTTATGCTGCTGAGGGAGAGTGGGAGAATGTTGAGAATGTGAGGAACATGATGAAGCACAAGGGATTCAATAAGATGCCTGGTTCCAGTTGGTTGTAGAGGATAGGAATAGCATGATACACAGAAATAGATCTAGGAATGTGAAGCAACATTTGCTTTTAAACTATTAGATAATGGTAAGAACGTATAAGATATACTTGCTTTGCTTTTTGCAATAGTGTTGAAAATGATTAATCAAGGTCTCACTTCCTTTCCAAAAGAACCTATGTTTCGGGAATGAGGAATGTGGTTTACATGATATAAATATACTTCCACACTTAGCTAAATGATCTGAGTTCTCTGCTTTGTGCCCTTACCCTTCACAAGTTGGAAATGTTGCTTATCTTGATGGTAGCTGCTGCATTGAGTGCAAATCTGTGAATTCTTCATCCATGCCCAAATAAAATAGAGAACCTTTGTTTTTAAAAATCAAGTGGATTGGTGCAGTCTTACTTGAATTTCTTCCTTATTTTGTGCTCCTTGGCTCATATTGGCTGGAAAAAGAAGAAATTCTTTCAGAAGTATACTCTTTCACTTTGAAGTGGCCTTTTAGTTTGGTCACCTTAAGTCATGATATTACGCTATGAAGTCCAATTTTCGGGATTGAGGTTTAGTTTGACCGATTGACTCTGTGAAGTCCACAACTCAATAAGTTAGTATTTTACTGGTTGTTAGGTTTGATTTGGTTGTATTCTTTGTTTCATTTTTCTGTCTTTCTTTTCTTGGATGCAATCTTGTCCTCAGAACTAGCTGTACATTGTATTGTAGAAGTTGTGGAATAAGCTTATACTGCTTTAGTGTGTGATCATCTCATCTATAAGCTAAAAGCTAACTTGTTAGAGAAGGCATGCTTTTAATTATTTAATTATATCATATCTCAATACGCCCCCTTACGTGTGATTCTTTTTCTTTTTCTTGGGCTAAATACGTGAAAAATCCTTGCACTATGTTGAAATGTGCAACTATCTCACTGTTAGACTGAGCACATTTTGAATTATTTGATCATATTATATCTCAATAAATGCACTGAGCAGTTTATTTCAGTTTGCGTTACTAATTTCGGTTGGAGCCACAAACTGATTAGGACTCTTAAAAACTAATTGGTGTTCTAAATACTTCTGTTGCAAAGTCCAATTCTACTGTCTAACCCTTTATTGTTTTCTCTCAACCTTGTCCTAGTGTCTGTTTTGGGAGCTGGATTATTCATATGTTTCTCACCCTTGATCAGCGAGTCTTGTTACCCAAGAGGTGTGACTTTTTTACACTGATAAAAAAGAAAAATGTCAAACAACTTTCTTATCTTCTTTTTCCAAGATAATGCTATGCTGGAATGGATACAAGGATTGTTATAATAGTAGTTTTGGTTGAACTATGTTATTTCCTAGAAAGGATGTGGGAGGCTGAAGAGAATTTGATTGGATTACTTTCTCTAGGTGATGAATTAATACTTACAAACAGCTACATTAAAAATACTTGCATCCAGTTGCTTAGTACAATTTAAATGAAAGTAAAACTATTGTACTTCCTCCTCTCTGTAATGAAAAATATGAATTGAAGGACTTGGATTCCTCTTTCACTTCCTTAAAAATGAGGGTTACAATCTGTACATTCCCCTTTTACTTCCACTCGTGCACCCATTCCTCCTTTCACCCCCATCAAACGTTCCTCCACTTGCCTTGTGAACCTGTCCGTGTGTAGATTAAATATGTTTAACATGGAATGTAAAGTAGAACTAAGTTGATTTCTACACAATGTTATGACCTGTAATATTGGTTATCATAATTTCTTAAATTTGTGCACAAGTAAGGGCCTCGCATATTTGCATTTGCCTACTTTTAAAGCCTTCTGATGATATGATTCTACTGTTGTTTTTATATCACCTACTTGAGAGTAACTATAGTTGATCTTTTACATGGGGAATTCAGCTATTTTTTCTGAGTAATACTGGTGGAGGCTGCAGGATAGCTGAAATATACTGACTGAAGCTAGACATAGTTGAATAGTGCTAAAGAAAAAATACACTACTTTTCACAGCTTGTGCATGCAAAAGGGCTCTGCTGAAATTACATAGCTGCATGCATCTTTATCTGGATTAGGTTTCGACATATCAAATCCTGTTTTTCTTTGTTCCAAATATGGGTTTTGGTAGGTGTGAATTAGTAAAAAAAGAGTGGACAGTTTGTTTCTATACTAAAAAGAGTAGGAACAGGAGGTAATTCTAACTTACCAATCATATAGCAACTTCAAACTTTAGCTCATATCAATCAGAGTTACCTGGTACTGGATGTCTTGATTTCCTTGCATTGTCACATAATTTATGTTCTCTGGGTAGTACATCTCGTTAGTTAGACAATTAATGTACGTTTTCTAGCTATGAAAAGAAAAACCATGTGAACCTTTTCTTTGTATCACAGTGGTACCTTTGTCTTCTCTGTGGACAGCCAGTTCTCACCTCCCATTCCCATGCTTGTAATCCCTGCAAATACTTAAAAGGAAAAAAGTGAGATTGTATGATTGTTGATGTGCCCATGATTATTAAGTGTTGTGTGCACTTTTCTATAGATGACCTGAACATCCGTCTGTGTAATTGTCTTTTTAAATCTTTCGATTGGAAAACATAGTTGATTCATGTCTCCTGATGTTTTATCTAGCAGGTGTTTCTGTTGCTATTTTGCTAAACTCTGGGGTTTTCAAGGCAATGGGTCGAGGTAGAGGAAAGGGTAAGAAATTGACTGTACTTGACCCTGATGATCCAGGAAGTGATGAGGAAGAAAAGATCCCCACACAGAAGAGGAGAGGAAGGCCACAAAAATCACTCAAAGATGACATTGATGAAGAAGCAGTTGAGATGATTGAAGAGGAAGATTCTGAGAGTGAAAAACTTGGAATTCAAAACTTGGAGATAAAAGGTTCTGCAACAGAAAATGGGAAGAAGAGGAGACGGAATACTCGGGTGAAAGAAAAGCATGATTCAGTAAAAGAGGAAAATGGTAATGGAACAAGATCAAGCACTGATGAATCTGCTAGGTCCAATAATGTTTTCCGTCATAGGCGGAAAAACAAGCCTTGCCGTGCTGCAGAAGCTGGTGTTAAGTGCAACTGACGTTTTGGTTCTGCCTATGTGGACTTTGTTCCTGTTACACTGTAAATCGCGC
>JAJOOR010010038.1:0-26467 GCA_036250505.1 Solanum acaule | reverse complement strand
CATATCGGTGCTCAATACTACTCCCAAAAATATACTAGCTCTTATGTTTTAAAAACATACTTCTTTCTGCTGATTTGAGATAATTGCTCAAAACTTAGCTCAAAGGCTATCTTGGAAATCTCAGTTTCCTCTCTTGCTTCATTTAGAAAGCGATTACTCTTTTCTGAAAACTAGCCCGAAAGCTCTTTCAAAATCTCAGTTTCCGTTCTTATTTAAATGTGAAAACATTTATAAACTCTTTGGGAATACTTAGTCCCCATATACTTTTGAAGAAAAAGACTTCAAACTTTACTATTTACTCTTTACTGAACTCAAAACTTTAAGTCTTGAAACAAAGTTTAAACATTTGTAAAAGACTTCTTAAAATATGGTTTATGCCGAATTATGGACATGAACAACCCGATGCAAGGTTTTCAATACCATAGATAGAACTCAATACTTGGAACTCAAGAACTTCAATGATACTACTCATTTCAAGAATGCTCAACTCAGAGGGTTCATGCGGAATTTTGAACATGAACTACTCAACTCAAGGACTCAAAAATATTTCTCATCTCAAGACTGCTCAACTTATAGGGTTCATGCGGGATTATGGGCATGAACAATTCAACTCAAAGACTTCATAGGTAACATGTAATAGTCCCATGATTAGAAATATAATCTCAAAGGGGATTAGGAACTCAATACTCAAGACTTAGAACTTGAAGATACTACTCCTTTCAAAGATACTAAACTGATGGAGTTCATGCGGAAGTTATGGGCATGAACGACTCAACTCGAAGGTCTACATAAATACATGGAAATCATGTATACGACTCTTCTCATTCTCTTACTTACTTCCTCAAAACTTAGTTCAACTTGATAATTGATCTCAAAGGATTCATAATTGAACTCAAAGGCTTTCTTGAACTCTACTCTTAACTCTCTCTTGAATGTGAATTATGAATTCAAGAGTTATGGTTCATGATATGAAAGATATAGATAATAGTGTATACTCATGGATACATTCTCCTAACTCTTATGCTCACTTACTCGAGTCTTGACACAAGTTACTAGAAGTTGTAAAAGACTCCTTAAAAGGACTCACAGGGACTTTCTCAAAATGTTCGGAAGAACTCTCAAGACTTAGCTCTTAACTTTACCTTGAATTTAAATTATGAATTCAAGGTTATGATCATGTTATGAATGATTTCTAAGTGTTTGGAAGTAGTTTGAAGTGTTTAGAATCAAAAGGGGTGAAGATACACTTCATAGGAGCTCAAACGAGACAACCGACGGAGAATGAGTGGGGGCAGACGACCTTGACGCGTTCCGGGCGCGGGGCGCCAGCCCCTAACTTCAGAGGATGTATATGGGCGCACTGCAGGGGCGCTGCCCCAGCCCCTTGGGCGCATCTGGGGTGCGCTGCCCCAGCCTTTCCCCAGGTCAAGTTTGACGAATTTCGCCTCTCGTTTTCTGATCCTAAATCGCTTTTAATCGATTTCTTTTCTCAAGTTTTCCTTAGATTCAATCACCCAACCTAAGTGCACACTAATCCACTCAAAACAACACTCAACACAATCACTTTAATCTCAAGATATCATCAAAACCCCAAGATAACAAGATTTAGAATGAACTTCAAGAACACCTATCAAGAACTTAAATCCTTCAACTTTTTGAGAATGAAACTTCGCTGAAAATAATAGGTTTGGCGTGTGGGTGAACAAAACCAACACTATGGAAGCTTACATACCTCTTAGGGATCAAACCCATGGCGACAATCCGCAACAACTCTCAAGAACGTCGACGAACGCCTTCATCCTCTCTTTTCTCCTCTTTTCTCTTCTTCTTTTCTCTTCTTGAACTCTCAACTAAAACCCTAGGTGTAAACTAGGATTATAAAACTGAACCTAATCAGATTAGACCCCTAAAATATTACTAAAAACGAATCAAATCTGTTTGGGTAAGGAAAAGACCAAAATACCCCTTACTATTTCCGGTTTTGACTTTCTTTAACTTGACAGCCTAACTTCAAAAGGCCATATCTCACTCATCCGAACTCGAAACTTAGCAAACTCGGCGGCGTTGGAAAGATAATTCAAAGGTATTTCCTACGGTATCTGGTAGCACACCTAAATCTTCCTGAGCTATCAGTTATGGTCGTTTGAAGTCGACCCAAAACTCATACTTAGCTTAACTTGCAAAATTTCAGATTTTTGCTATTTCCAATTTAATTCTTTTTTGGAACTCAAGGTGCTACATCTAATGACCTTAACACTTAAGAAATTTTTAATTCCTTGCAAAAATCTCACTCACTACGAAGAACGGTTCGGGTCTTAGCTCAAAAATTTTCTGGGGTGTTACAAGCAGGTTGGGCCGTTACATGTATGAAGGATAAAAAATAAATAGTCCTAGGATAAAATTTTGATGTTTTGTTTGGTTGTCAAATTTGGGATAAGTTATCGCATTATTTATATCATAATGATGTGATAAGTTATCTCATAAACGTGGTAGGATAAGTATCTCAGGATAACTAATCCCAGAATAATTAATCATGAGATAACTTGTTCCCAACCAAATGACCCTAAGAGTTAAGAGTATCATACGACCAACATGGATTGTGGTGCAGTGGTGGGACTTCTTCATCCTTAACCAGAGGTCTCGGGTTCAAACCTTGGATATGGAGAAAATCATGTTGGGAACGCCACCCCTGAATGGGCCCTGCACTGCGCAATCCAAATTTAGTCGAGTCTCCAATGCGGGCTCCGAAGACCAGGCGGGAAACAAAAAAAAAAGAGTATCACTAAGGGTACAGAATCCCCTTGGTTATAGAGTCGCATTTGTTAGAGAGAGTTTTACCCCTCAATGTAAAAAATTTCGATACAAATTCGAATTTAGTCGAGCTTTAATGTAAGTGCCAAACACCGAATGAAAAAAAAAAAGTATCACTACTCTAGGAAGAAATTTCACATTAAAATATAGCTTGCAAGTTTTCATCAATAATAATAATCATCATCAAATTTCTCAAATAAAATAACTCATTTATTACAAATTTACATACAATAGTCAACTCTAATATAAATAAGATTAGAATTGGGACTATCCACACAAAGAATAGGCTTAGACTTTGGACTACTTTAGAAATAAGATTTTTTTCTACTCTAGGATTTTTTTAAAATGTTTTTTTAATAAGAAATACGAAACATCAGTTAATTTGTATTGAATACTTCCCACCAAACTTGGCAAGTTGCTGCTAGATCTTGATCAAGACGATATTCTTACCGAACAGATTGCTTTCATATAATCATTGGTAAAAAGTGTTGAAAAATATATATATAAAGAAAATAAAAGTCATATGAAAAAGAATATGAAGATAGAAGTTTGATAATATGAACAACAAATACAAAATTAAAGGTAAGTACTTTTTTTTTTATTCATCCTTGATCAAAGGTCTTGGGTTCAAATTTTTTGAGTACGGAGTCATCTTTGTTAGAAAGAACTTTACCTCCACAATATAGAACTTTCCGGCGCGAACCCAAATATAATCAGGCTTCAATATAGACATCAGACACCAAATAAAAAATAAAATAATAATAATTTATGCATATTTTGATGATTTTTTTTGGTTGTATAATTTTGATCATCACTATTAAATTCAATCTAACTCATATTTGAAATCCTAATCTCTATTTTGACAGGGAGGAGACAAACAGTATGAAAATAACATTTATGTGACTTTTTTTTTTTTAACTTTCTACCAAGAAAGTCACGAAAAATTATTTTTCTAAAATATTATTTTCTCTATTAACTTTTACTTGTCACATTTCTATTGGCATACCCATTAATACAAGAATGATTAACATGACTATTATATCAAACTACCATATTAATTAATATTTAGTATTAAGCCTTGATTTTTTTTTGGGGGGAATTATATTCCCCTCAAGCACCCGTGGTATAAAAATATATCATCTGATCAAGATAGAACAATTTACTTCAACAAAATAGAGTTACCTCAAATTTTGCAGAAATGGCTATAAATCACATTTGAATTTTAATGAAAAGAGTAGTAAACTTAGAAAATTTATTATTGAAAATCCTTCTATTTATAAATAACAAAGGATAATACAAATGTGTTTATTGTGCCTTATTAAAACCTAACAATTAACTTCCGTTTAAAATTGAGTTAGCAAGTCAAAGGAAGCCGCCAAAAAGATGGTGTTTGGCACATTAAAAACCTACCAATTATCAATGTAAATTATGTTAGAATTGTGAACATGAAAATGTAATGACGTGAGAATATTTAATTGCTAAAAAAGAGAGGCATATATTACATATATAAAAAATTAGATAGTATTTGAAATCAAAATGACTTCGACCACTAAAAATAAGAACAAAGAAAATGATTTTAAGACTTTTATGCTTGAATCGACTATCAACGTTATGATAAAATAGTTGAGATTCTTTTATACATACTAAATCAGATGTTTCGAATTGAAGAGGTCGTTCACCTGAATGTCCTTATTTTAAAGTCATAATCTTTGATTTTTATACTTCAAATCAAAATGATTCGAACATAAAAACAAAGTATTAAAGATTTTTATGTGTTTGAATTAACTGTAGAGAAGCTTGACGAACCGTTTAAACTTATAAATTGAAATTTCATAATTATGTCTTGAAATTCGAATAAGGCTCGCAATAAAAACTAGGGAAAATTAGCAAACTAGTCATAAAACCTAACATAATTAGTAAAAACCTCCATACTTTATAAATATTAGTAAAAATGTCAAAATGTCATTATTTTAGAAAACATTGTGTATCCTAATTTACTTCCTATTTTGTCTCACCTTAATTACACGTTTTCCAACTCTTTCTCTCTCAGATTTATCTCTTCCAATTCTTCTTCATTTTTGAACTCCCGCCTCACTTTCCCTCCCGTCATTTTTGGTATTTTTTTTTTCAAAAATTGGAAAATATATTTCTAAAGATATTCACAACAATTCCTTTGATTAAGGTATGCATCTTTATCCGATTTGTAGATTTATTTATTGATTTTATTTTTATTTAAATCTTTCAGATTTGTTGTTTGTAGTAGAAATCTCGTTTAGGGTTTCATAACCTCTAAATCACTCTCCAATGGCTGACCTCTAACTCAAATTCCAATTCCAATACTTCTTCGTTGAACCAGCGGCGGCTACCTCTTGCTTTCTATGATCTTCTTCCATTTTTTCTTTGTCTTAGTTCAATTATTGTTAACGCTCCTATGTTGGCGGGCGGCGATATCAAAATCCTCTTTGTTGAAGTAAATATCCGGTCGACAGATCCGGTCACCAGCCGTTGCTATTAATCAATGTCGGCGGAATGGTGGCATCGGATGCTTCTCGCCATCGACCTCACAATCATCGACCACTCAGAACACAAATGACAACAAATTTTGTGTTTTATTTTGCTCATTTTGCATTTCAATATCACATTGTATACATACAAGTTTGTATTTCTTTTTATTTTGTATTCATCATAATGGTATACCAATATACAGTCATATTTGTATTTCAATTGAAGTGAGTATTTATTGTGCTCATTTTGTATTTTAATCCCACTTTGTATTTCAATCTTAATATTCAATGACAACAAGTTTGTATTTCTTTTTTACTATGTTTTCTCATAATTGTATACCAACAATTTTTGTATTTTATGTGCTCATTTTACCATTCAAATTGAAACTAAATATCATATTGAGGTGGATATTTTACTGTGATCAATTTGTGTTTAACTCTCACATTGATTACAGACAAGTTTGTATTTCTTTTTATTTTTGCATTCATCGTAACGATATACTAACAAAGTCACTTTTGTATTTCAATTGAAGTTAGTATTTATTGTGCTCATTTTTGTATTTCAATATCAATTTCAATGACAACAAGTCTGTATTTCTTTTTTACTATGTTTTCATCATAATTGTATACCAACAACTTTTGTATTTTATGTGCTCACTTTACCATTCAAATTGAAATTGATATTTTACTTTCATAGTGAAAACTAAAAATTGTATCTCAGTGATTAAAATTGTATTACATGACTGTCAAATATATTTTTCTATTATTTGTATTACAAAAATATTACGGATTGTATCTCAATATAATCCAATCATTACAAATACGATTTAAGAAAGGATACAAGATTCAGAAAAAAATAGCATACAAAGTGGAAATAATACAATCAGTTGAGGAAGGATGCAATATTCTAAAAAAAAATACAAATTAACTGTAAAAGAAATATGATATATTTATACTTACGAAATACAAATCCATTTGGCGTACCTATTGGAATGACTACAAACTAATAAAGAAATACAATATTCTTAGTAAAAATGCAAATGGTGAGTAAAACAAAAACAATTGACAAACAAAAATTAATATGAATACAATTTTGGTATGAATACAATTTTTGCAACCTTCTTTCTCTGACTCTCTCTTTCTTCTTCGTCTGCTATGTTTCTTTTTTTTTTATGATTTTTTTTTCACCAAACCCAAATCCGAATCTGTATTCACTTGTGCATTAGTAAAACTCTTCCTCGTCATCCAAAAAAATTATAATTACCCAGGAAAATAAAAAAAACTTTCATGTCAAAACTTCCAAACAAATTAATGATTCAACAATTAACGAATACTTGATCGATTTAGTATTTCACCGATTATATCGAAGTTCCAGTTGGGAATTCCTTCTCCAAAGTTGTTGTCAACGAAATTATACCCGTTTTCAAAATCTTCTTGTCAAACAGAAAAAATGCAAATTTAATCGAATTCACTTCAACAAAGAGAATTTTGGTATCTTCGCCAACATAGGAGAGTAGATGATCGTGAGGACGAAGTTGAATTTTTCCACCATAGCTACACATTAGCTTAACCTTTTGATTCTCCACTGCCACCGCCGCCAAAATTCATGCGACAATGATGAAGAAGACAGTGGGTTTGGTTTTTTTGGAGGTTTTTAAAGATTTTTTGTTTATGTTTAGATGAGAGATATTAAGTGATATATGCCTTTTTAAAAATATTGAATTTGTAACTGATGACTAATGAGTATTTTAAGTGTTACGTTCCTTTTTAAAAATATTTTCTCCCCTAAATTTCTCCTTTCTATTATTAAATAATTGTATTCTTTCAATTAAAACAAATAAAAACAATGTAAATTAGATACATAACAAATTAAAATATTAACATTTTTAATAAATATTAAAAATGTGGCTAAGGGGTCCTATGCTAAAATATATACATTTTAAAAAATTTCCCAAAAAACTATGGTAGACATTTTTTTTTAATGGAACTTATTGTAGTGTAAGAGTTCCAAACTTTAATATTTGACATGAGTTGTTAAAAGTGGCTATTTGATAAACTTTTTTAGAGAATCAAGCCCAAATCACAATTTATAGGGTAAAGGCATACATAGCTGATTGGAGAACCTTTAACAATATTGTTTCATCTTAGTATTTATTTTTTAAACAGTGTGTCGAGTCAAATATAAACGAATAAAAATGAACAGAGAAAGTATAAAAACATTGAGATTATGACAAACACTTATCATCATGAAACATATTACCCAAAATCACTTACATTGGGCTCAAATTTCCTAAAGACTTCATCAACTCAAGCCCATTTTCAATATTTAGCTTTATGGTGTCAAAATGAGCGCAAATATATGTAACCCGTTCATAATTTTATGGGTTAGGTTCAATATAGTTTGAATTAGGTTCAATCTCAACCCTTATCAAGTTGTAACCCATTTTAGAAGATTCTACAATTGAGCTCAATTTAATTTCTAATTTCAACCTGTTTTAAGACTCTTTATTTGCATTGATGTAACGTATGTTCCTATATTGAAGATATGAATTACTATCTATTTTATATCTTTTAGGATTTATCTATCCATTTGTAACTTTTTCTTTATTTTCTTGAGTGAAAATTCAAATTGTGGTTATAGAAGTTAAATAACAATATGTTAAAATTATTCAGATTAAGCGGGTCAAATTGGGCGGGTCATGAACCAACCCAAATTTTAGCCCAAAGTAAACTTGGGCAGGTCATGATCCAACCCAAATTCTATTTCAACCCATTTTAATATGGGAAATTTTCGCATATAGCCACTCAAGAATAACTTAATTATGCTTCATAGCTATAGTTTGCTAATTACAATTCGTAGCTACAAGTTAGAGGGAGAGTGGAGAGTGAGATTGAGAGAGGGAGGAGAGAGGCGAGCGGGAGAGGGTAGAGAGGCAAATTGTATATGTATATTTGTTGAATTGTATATGTATATCTGTTAAATAATTGTATATGTAACTGGTATACATATGTATTTGTATATCTGGCGGGCGAGATTGGGAGAGGGAGGAGAGAGGCGAGTGAGATTGGGAGAGAGAGGAGAGAGGCAATCTAGAGAGGGTAGTGAGTAGAGAAAGACGAGTGAGAGAGGGAAGAGAGTGATAGATGGACTGCATATGTATATCTGTCAGTTAATTGTATATATATAACTGGTATACATATGTATTTATATATCTGGTGAGCGAGATTGGGAGAGGAAGGAGAGAGGCAAGCGATATTGGGAGAGGGTAAGAGAGGCGAGCGAGAGAGGGCATAGCTTGGAGAGAGGCTAATTGTATTTGTATATCTGGCATATAATTGTATATATATACACATGTATTTTGTATTTGTATATGTATAAGCGACATAATTACAGTTAAAAGTAACATGTGAGTTGTAATTAGTTCAAACTATAGCTATGTTAGCTAATTAACCAGCATATGTTTGATTTTCCGCATAATTTTCTCTTTTAATATCTCAAATTTCAATCCAACCTACTCATTTGACAACCCTACTCAACTTTATTTTCTACCCATACAAAAAAGATATTATGTGGTAACAAATTTTTCTTTTGTTCTTGCAAAAATATGCCTTCAGAGTCACTAAAGCCTTTAACAACATTTATATAGAGTGTTTGTCATAAATATTCATGTTATATTATTACCACTAAATATACTATAACGACCATTATATTATTGCCACTAAATAATTACCGCAAAATTCTTTATTTGTTTTGAATGACCATTTCAATAGACATTTTTTTCACCAATTTAATTGATTTTTACAATTTTAATAAAGTAAAATCATAACATGAAAACTGTATTAATACACAAAGCAATGTATTGATAATACATACATTAGTTATACATAGACTGAAAAAATGTACCAAACAAAATATTATATTGATTTGGTATAATTATTCAAAGTTTTTACTCTTACTAGCTAGCAAAGCTTGAATTTTCACAAAGAAGCATCAAAATACAAAGAAACAAGCATATAAAAAAAATCAAGAAAACTTAAAATATTATATATACAAAAAAGAACTTTCAACTAGCCTACACAATAAAGAAATATCAATTGACACTCCTTAATTAATGATGACTCCACCATTATTACTATCTTCCATCAACATATATGATATCAAATTCTTGTCCAAAAATTTGAGTTGATTGGAAAAAGGTGCACTCAACAAAAGGACTGTAGGGTTTCATTATAGAAGAAGTGGGGTTCATAGAGTTGTGTTTTTTTTGGGCAGTTGGAATCCATGGTGAGGGCCACATATATAGTTCTGTTGGACTTGGAAACAACAACCCCAATAACCTACTGTAATTCTATAAGTGCGGTATAAAAAGAATAGTGTACAGTATATACGTAAATCTTACCATTAAAAGATGTAAAGAACTTGTTTGGACTTGAAAATAAAGGAAAAATTATTTGATCTAGCGATATTGGTCCACATATTATTTTTTGTAGTGATACTTTAAAAAAGTTACCTAACATAGGGATACCATGCAATTTTATTATTAGCATATATACACATATACATATATTTGTATATCTAAAAATCTTAATCGTCACTTCCTACAGATACATGATATACAGTTCGCTACATATACATACACATAATAGGTACCAAAATGAGTGTTGATAACGCTATTTGTGAAATTTTCGAAAAAAAATCATTGCTAGGTCCTTCTTTGGCAATTTATGTGTCCTTGGACTCATTCTAGAGCCATGGCCCATGTTGTTGTAGCCCAAGAAGGAGACAATTGGGCCTACATATTTCTCATTTGTAGACAATCCATTGTCCAAAATTCTTGCATCTTATTGACAATGGACCCCTTACTCCACCATCCTTCTTGTACTCTTGTTTCAACTAATTGGTTTATTAAAGTTTTCCCACCACAAAAGGAAAATTAATTTTTAAAAAGAAAAAAGGATGTATGGTCTCATCCCTCTTTAAAATTTCAAAAATGTAAGATGGGAAAAAAACAAAAGGCAATAATATATCTTTCAAGTGTTTTTTAATTGATTCATATATATTTTTGGTGAATAAATGTAATTTTCAAAGATAGACATACCCTCACACAATAAAAGAGGTATAAAAATAAATAAATATATATATGATAGAAAGTTAAAATAACATGACCTGATTTTAGAAGTACTTGATATTAAAATTAAAGTTTCATTGACTCAATTTGCTTGTTACTATGCTTAAATTTTTGAGAAAGAATATGCTTCAAAATCGAATCAAATTCTGATAAACTGAATCGATAATATTCAAAATCAAACTAAACCATCTTATAAGCAACCTGCCCTTCAAACCCTTGTTTTGAGAGAATGGATAGTTTGTTAAAAAGAACAAGAGAGAGAAAGATGCTCAACTACTTTCTTATGAGAAGGAAAAAAAAGAATAATAATATTTTGGGATATATATAACAATAATTTACCCTAAAATTATATACTTTCACATGTAAAAATCATTCTCATTTTCCATTTTGCTCAACTGTCAATATTATTAATGCATTAATCAATAGTTATCTACTTCTTCGTTTTCTTGTAGAGAGTTGATGTTACATAATCATCAAAAGTTTCCAACTTTTTTTTATCATCTAGTGAGAGTGTAATACTTGTATTGAATCTCGATTAATTCAATCACATTTTTAGAGTTTTTTATTTGTGAAAATGACGTTTCCAATAAGATATTTATTATTTATCGACTTTGAATTTGAGATCTCAAATACAAAACTAATGAAATTAATTGTCACTTTTCTAAAGTTATGAATATCATGACCATAATAACATCTCCATCCCACTCATAATCAACAATGGCATCCCCCCTCCCCCCACTATTGACTTTTAAGAGGATAAATAAAATTCAACTTTTGTAGCAATTTATTATGGTCCCTTTGAGATAATTATAGATTGTTCAAACAAAGATAAATTTAGAGTTAATAAAAGGAAAGTAAAAGGAGGTTGATATTTCTTCATATGAAGATTTTAAAAAATGGTTTTGATGTTAAATGTATTTATAATGTGCATAGAGTTACCTCATACAAAAAATTGACATGTAGGCAATATAATTTTTTATATACCCAATAATATAACTTTTGAATAAAGGATTGTAAAGAAGAATATTCAGCTAACCACCATTCAGTTTATATTATGTTGCTCCATTACAATTTGTAATTGTTGGAGATACATATATTTGAAAAATGAAATAATCGAAATACACACAAACTGATATAAAAAATATTTGACTAATGTGTGGTTTCAATTGTACTTACATGTTCTCTTGTGATATTACTTCACATTGAAATGGTTTCATCTACCAGCATTGATGTTTCTTTGCTTTTCATCACATCTCCAAGTTATTAGTAGCTCCAAAAGGAGGAGTCCAAAGGGATAGCATGATCCAAATTCATTTTATTTTTTTGAAGTAATAGATCATGTTGTTCGAATACTTCAAAATTCTGTCAATTACGAGTTAAATTCTTCAAACAGTAATGTATTTTTGGAAGATCTGATCGATACAGTTGTGACAACATTTTGAAAAGACCAAACAACATAACAAACAGAAAGTTATGTTGCTAGAACCCTTAAAAAAACATAGTTGTACCATATTGAATCCTTCCAAAATATAACATGTTTGAAGAGTTTAACATGTACCTATTAATATTTTTGAAGAATCCGAACAACATAGATAAAAACTGGATCAATGCGATCCCTTTGGATGCCTCCTTAAGTTGCTGTCAAAATCAAGAAAAATTATCTTCATATTCTTCTTCTTCTTCTTCAAAGTTCACAACTTTTAAAAGAGAAAAAAAAGGGAGAGTTGAAATTCTGGGATTGGAGACATAAGAAAGTGGCCAAAGAGTGAGTTAATATATAAAAGGAAAAAAAAAACAAGTGCTTTAGCAACATTGAATTATATGCTAAAAATTACTCTAACTTTCACTTCATTTATAGTCTTTCAAAGTATTATTTTTTGGCAAATCATGAGAAGAATTTTCTTGTCTACCCATAAAGGTAAAATAAATAAAATTAATTTAGTAGACCCCATTCCTTAACAAACTAAACAGCCACATGGGAGGAAGGTTTTACAATAGTGGGTCACCATCCTTTCCTAGTCAATTATTTATTTTGTCACTAATGGTTGTGATGACCGGAGTAGTTAATACGTATCCTTTCATTATTAATTAGAGATTACAGATCAAGCTTTGATAAATAACGTCATTTTTTATTAAAAAATGTTTTTCAGTGTGAATTCAAATTAGTCAAATTAAAAATCAAAGAAATAATTATTTATTTTGTACTAACTAATAAATGTGGTGGGGGGCATGGAGTGATTAATATCCTTTGTTCATAATTAGATGTATCAATTTCAAGCTTTGGTCAGAGTAGAGTTGTTTTGAATTGAAAAACACTTTAGTCTCAAAGTGCTTTTTTGAACGAATCGAAATTAATCAGACTAAAAGCAGGGATCAGACACTGAACGAGAACCTATTTTTTTTATTTCTTTAAATCCTTGAAACTTCCATATACTATGCTTATTTCTTAAGGAATATGAATCCTCTTTCTCTTTCTTTACGTAACTAATCACATGATTACAAATTACAAAGAATTGGGTTAATTTATTTAAACTAATAAAAAGAGACATTGTAATGATGTTATCATATAATTGAGTCAGAAACACATGTAATGATGGATACTGTTAGATCTGACCATATGGCTAGCTAATTAATTAAGGTGCTAAATAATATCCAAATATTTATGGTGGTCAAAGATTTCATGACATAATATTGCTCGATCTTTGAGTGTCTATCAGAAATAATTTCTTAATTCTCACAAGATAATAGTAAAAGTCGTGTTGCATACATACTATCATTCTCAAATTCTACTAAATATGTTATTATTGTTATCTGATATGATGTATATGTTTGTGATTTGTTGCTATATAGAGATCAAATAATGTTATTTAGCTTATTTTTTAAGTTATATTAATCGAACTAAGTGAAGATCATTTTTTTCAAAATTATTGATTTGGCTCGATTCCTATCGTGAACGAAAATAACTCCATTTATTATTAATACTTACTTTGTAATGATTTTATAGCGTAAAAAAGTTATTATATTGTCACACATTAAACGTAAAATATTTTAATTAAAAAGGGCAACGGACATTAATGATGAGAATGTGGTTAAGTTACAAATTAATTATTCCATAGCTCATGCATGTTTGTAGTTAAAAGAAATTTTCTTGGTTAGAAAAATAGAAATACATAATTGAAGAAGATATGATTTTAAGGTGTTAAAATTATTTTAGTCAAATCTCATAACGAATAAGAAAAAAAAGAGGTTAATTAAACTACAAGCATGTAATAGTGGTGGAGCAGTGATATGGAAAGGAAGAATAAGGAACAAATGAGAAAAAAGCGTTGAAAATATTTTTTTTATTTATAAGGGAATCAAAAGTATATTTTAAGGTTTATTCCTAGTATTCTTATATTAAAAAAAAATAACGCAAAAAGGTAAAGAATAATTTTCCGCTCGACAATTTCAAATCATAATAATTTATTATGGATCAATTATACATTAAAGTGAGAAGGTATATTTAATAAACTATGATTTATTGATAAGAGAAATATTGTGTATGAAGACATATCAGTATTCATTATTAATATAAATAAATTAATATAAGTGCGAATATTTTTTTTATCATCAATAAAATCCTTTAAATAAAATAGTAACTTGTTACACTCTTTCTTTAATTTTGAAATCAAGTTTTAATTTTAGTTTTTAAATATAGGCAAGTTAATAAACTCTCTCTCTCTCTATATATATATGAGAATAAAAAAAGCTGAAACGACAGTTAAAATGGAATGATCGAAAAAGTATATAAAACAGCTTTAGTAGCTAAAATGTTTTGATTAATTCAGGTAATTAATATTAGTAATCTTGCTTTTTTTCCCCACGCCTTGTAGACAACACTAATTATAAGTTCATGAAAAAAAACACTTTCAATTGTATGTCAAAACACTTATTATTTCCTTTACAAAGTATATGGAAGACTAATTATGAAACTTCATAATGCTCATACAGACATGTCCATTCTAAATAAATAAATTATAAAGGGTCAAATTTGTTTCTTTAAACAATTTATCGGTGTCTGTTACTTGTGTTAGAGTTCAATTAAGTTTAAGTTTGCACACTGCAATATTCATTTTCGAAGGCAATGTTTTCAACATGTTTTTTTATTTTATTTTATTTTATTTCAATGGCACAAACTCAGGATTTGATATTGGTAATTAAGAGTCAATTTTTATTTATGTACTAGTATGTGATAATTTCTTGGATATATACATAATATAATAATTGATTTTGAAAAATTCGACTCACTCATTAAAAAAGTTGCTTAATAATATTAAGTGGGTTATTTTACTTTAATTATATTAATTTACTCATAGAAAAATATTGAAAGACTTCTTAGAAATATGTTGAGGTAAATTGTTAGATAAGAATAAATTTAGCAAAAAAGAAGGTATACCTTTTTATTTTATTTTTAAAAAAAACACTTATTTTAGAAAGGCTAATTTTTTTTTATTGTGGACTAGAGGATTTTTTATTTATTTATTTTTAAATAAGAAAATATATTTTTTTTTATGGAAAAACTATTGGAAAGTATATTAATATTACGGTATAGTAGCAATTATGTGGATGGATTTTGTAGATTTACTCTTGCTAAAAAGGGGAAAATATTTAGGAATTGAAAAATGTCACAATGAAAGGGGGACCTTATGATTTTTCTGTAATTATTCGTATTAAGTCTTGCCTTTGGCATGAAAACTATTGTCAATTCGTTTATGGATACGACATATTTTTTTCGCATATGTTTTCCTCATGTCTGAACCATCTTAGTCTCATTTCCCGCATATTGTTCTCTTGAGGGCTACTCTCAGCTTGTTTTGAATATTTTAATCCTAATCTTATCTCTCTCGATATGTCCACCTCAGCATATCTTCATCTTTGCCACTCACATCTTCACGATATGAGAATTTTGACAGGCCAATACTCAGCCTCATTAAGCATAATCGATGCCATTATAACCTAATGACTTTTCTTTTGTATAATCTATTGATTAGAAAATATTAGGTATTCAAGCTATTAATGTGAGGTGGATTCAGAAAAAAAATGATTCTAGTTATAATTTTGAAACTATACATGTATATACTTCACATTTTATTACTTACCACTTCATTATAATATTTTGACGATGTATTTTAATGGTAAATAAATGTCATGTATAAACGCCATAACGTACCCGTTGCTACCTACAACTGTGCCACAGCTGTAATGCATCTCTTTCAATGACAGATCATAAAAAGATTTAATGATATAAAAGCAAAAGTTAGAAAATACTAAAAACCCTTTCTACTATTTAATTTTATTTAATTTTAGTAGTACTTTTTTTGGTCCCCCTTCTAGTGGGCAGATAGAAAATTTAAAAAATAAATGTAAAAATAAAAAATTGTTATGAGTTGCAAACAAAATATGGAAAAAGTGTACATAATATTGGGCCATATATGAGGGACATTTATATCATATTAATTGGAATTTTATTTGACTAGATTTTGTAATTGTTCCCTTTTATGGCTACTTTTCTGCCATCTAATTTGTTATTTGGTTTGTTACTGACCAGAAAAGGAGTAATTTGACATTTTGTTTTTGGGATCTTAACATTTTTAGTCAATCGTGTAAAAAAATATTTCACGGAGTTATGTAATATTTTTTTATTGTCAATGGTGTATATTTGATATATAACACATGTATCATTGGTGTGTGCACATTAATTAAGTGTGGATTATATTATGTAAAAAATTGAGTTTGATTCACGTTCTATTTAATATGGTATTAGAGTTAGACCTTTCAATGTGGATCTATGGATAGATTGTCCACACCCAACAGTGACCAAACGATGTCTAGCTAGGCATGCACGTCTTGGGAATCAGACAGACAGATTCAAACGTATAGAGGTTACTGAATGGAAAGAATCCCGTATTGGAGATCGATCATGGACTTCCTTATATGATTTTGAGAAATCTTCTCCCTTGAACTAGTTTTGAAGTTAAGTGAAGCTCAATATCTATTTAATAATATTTCATTTTCCATATAAATTAAAATTCGAAACTCAAATATTTTGATTAAGGATATGAAGACGGGATAGAAAACTTTAGGACAAAATATGTGGAAAATTTAAAATCTTAAAATTAGAAATGGCAAAGACTAGTAATTAGAAATATCAGAATGCTTTTTTTTTTTTGAATTCTTGATAAATTAATATTCAAAATATTGATCTGACTTGATAACCATGTGAGCCCCAAACTTTAATAATCCAGATATAAATTGTTCTTGTGTTGATTGTCAAATGTCAAATCGAAATTTTAACTTTATAAATTCTAAATTTTAAAGTAACGATCACAAATAATTATAACTAAATTATAAATTTAATAATTTATAAAAAAATTGTCAATTTCCAAAGTAGAAACTACTAATTCAATTGAATCGGCCCGTATCTAAACTCTAAAGTTTTAACTTCATCCCACTCTATCAAATGTCAAATCAAAATTTCAACTTTATAAATTCTAAATTTTAAATTGATCATTTTAAATAATTATAACTAAATTATAAATTTATAAAATTTTCATAGATTTCCCAAGTAAAAACTATCAATTCAATCAAATCAAATTGTATCTGAACTTTTAACTCCACCCCGGTTACTGCTAAATTAATTTGTCCACTGAAGAAACATCAAAGAACAACATTGCAGGCTTTGCTGGATAGGCCCCTGCTAATGAGATATCTCATTTCACAGGTGTTTGGAATTGTTATAAAGGAAAAATTGTATATAATAACAAATTATTAATTCAAATTAAATGTTATAACCATAATTTGATTTAATTGTATCCCATAGCAAACTGTTGCTATTTCGCCTCTCTCCCTGGTGAATGTCGCTTACCACTCTCGTTCTCGCTGGGCAGTCTCCCTCACCTCTCTTGCTTTTATACAAACACAAATGTATAAAATGCGTTTGTGTTTGTATAAAGCGAGAGAAAATTGTATATATACATATATTTTCATTCCCCTCTCTCCCCTCTCCCAGATCTCGCTCGCCACTATCACTCACCTCTCTCACTTTATACAAACACAAATGTATACATTGCGTTTGTATTTGTATAAAACGAGAGAAAATTATATATACAAATACAAATGCATATATTTTCGTCCTATACACTTGTGATTATACAAATACGATCTTCCCCTGCCCAGTTTTCTTTTGTCCTTCGCTCTCTTTCTCGCTTTATACAAACACATATTATACAATTGATTATTTTGTATATGTATACCGAAACAAATTATACAACTGCTTTCTTTTGTATATGTATAGCGAAATATGCATATTAATAGCCATAGCAAACATAAAGTTTGCTATGAAGCGCAATTATGCAAACTATAGCTATAACATACAAATATGATTTTTATGTTTGCTATATGTGAAAGTTGCTCTATTATAAATCGATGATTATTTATATTTTACTTTATTACATTAAATTTATTCTAACTTATATTAAAGTCAAAATTTACTAAATTAATTTTAATAATATGTATATAAACTTATATGAAAAGGGTAATTAAACTAAAAATTTTCACCACCATCATCATCATCAGTGTCAGTCTAGCTCAAAAATAACAAATTAAAATAAAATGAGGAAAACAACACGCGTCGGTGTTTGCGTACATAGCCAAATTAACATTTGGTTACGATATTTCAAGAGAGTAATAATTTCACTTTAAACAAAAATGATAGGTCGTTCATAAAGTTAAAGATGCGTAAATGATTTTTTGAATAAGTTTAGGTATCAACTTAGGGTTTTTTTTTGCCTAATTATGAATAGTATGTTTCACTACCTAATTACCAATAGTTTATGTTAGGTTTATATGTATTGATATTTTCTAAAATCAGTTCAAATATAATATACTTTCTAATGCAAGAACTTAGAAAACACTTGAAGGAGCAACGTGCTTTGTCAGATATTATCTTAGAATGTGTATACTATTCAATTTCATACAGGTAAAGTTGAAGGCCACAGATGTCAGGTGATGTCAATTTAAAGAGCACGTTTATATATTATACTTATAAAATTCACGCACGACATCAATAATTACTTGTATTTTTTTTTCTTTTCAAAATGTACAAAATTAAACAAACCAAAGCTAGTGGCATCGGTAGTTCGACGATTTATCTTTTGTTGTGCCAACAACCTCAAAGAAATTTGAGCAAGTGTTGTGAGAATGTCTTTAATTAGCTATTTCTTGGTGAGACATTAATTCAATGGCCCAACAATGTATTTTCACCTCAAAATTGATTAAAGCTACTCCTATTAACTTTTCAACTTGACAATAGGATGGTGTGGTGGGACTAACATGTGTCCTTTTGCACTAATTTAATTAATTGTCCTTTGGTGAACAACTTCCTATTTGTGTCCATGTGACTTTGAGAGGTTCTCTGGTTTGGGATAAGATTTACATATATTTTTATTTTTTTTAGATTTTACTTATGAATAACGCTGATAAAATCAGCTCATAAAATCATGACCTATCCAGTCTGTTTAAATTTGAATGGATTAATCGTTCATTTTATTAACTAGACTTATTTTAACTCGGTTAATTCAACTTTTTTAAAAATTGAATTGATATGCATAATGCATCAAGATTGACTCATGAGAATCTGTCTAAATATTTTTTAAAAAGATACTTTGTTTTATATAGTCATAAAATAAGGGGGGAGAAATTTATTAGGTACTCAAACAAATTATGAGAAATCAAATTTTGAATAGAGAACTTAAAAGGCATTGGGCGGGTTGGACTATAACCTGATTTTTAGCCCAACCTACTTCAACACCCGTAACATTAAAACAGATCAAATAATCAAGAGGAAATTTTAGATATAGCAAAGATAAAAATCATATTCGTATGCTATAGCTATAGTTTGCATAATTGCGCTCAATAGCAAATTTTATGTTTGCTATGGAGCTATTAATCTGTATATTTCAGGATTCATTCGAAGCTATATACAATTTTATTTTTTAAATAAATTTAATAAAAGACTGTAAATTCTGTTACAAAAAAGGAAGACAATCGCTAAACTCACGCAAAAAGATCTCTTTTCTTCTACGACTTCTTCATCAATAACGACTCAATGGTAACTGGGTAAATCACATCGATCAAGCTTTGGTGATTCTCTTCAAGCAATCGAGATTAAATCAATTTTAGAGATAACAAGAGGAGCTAAAATGTATTTCATGCCGAAAAATGCTTTGATTTTACTTTTTCAGATCGAAATTGGTGTTCTTTGTGTATTGAAACTGATTTTTTCTTTTAAACATTCATCAATTGAATGAACAATTCGAATTGTATTTTTTTTAGATTTAATAGATTCTAACTCATATAGTCGCAATCATTGTTCGAATTCGAGTAAGATCATCCGTTGAATTATGAAAAAATTTGTGCTTGTATAATGTTCTGGAAGATATTGTTGTTTATCTTTCATTTTTGAAAGTATTGTTAGAATTCGAGTAAGATCATCCATTTATTTCTGCAAAAAATTGTGATTCTATAATGTTGTGGAATATATTATTGTTTATCCTTCATTTTTGAAAGTAGATTTGTTTTTTGAAAGTCATTAATTTACAAGATTGTATATTATGATAGTAATCTATGTTGTTTGTTCTGATTTGTATATTTGTTGTCGTTAATTTGAATCTATGAATGAACAATGAAATTGTATATATATACAGTGCAGGTTCGTCCTTAGTTCTGATAGTTTAGTTTGTATATTGTGTACAATTTGTATATGTATAAGTCTTTTATGTTATGCTTGTCAATTATATATTTATTTGTAGTTGTAGTTTATATATACATATACTCTTTGTATATGTATATACGTGGAATCTGTATATGATTTAGTCTATTATGTATAATCTTATATTTTGTGGTTCAATTTTTGTGAACTTGCATATTAATTCAGTGCAGGCTCGTGTTTTGTTGTGATAATTTAGTTTGTATATTATATACAATATGTATAAGTATATGCCTATTATGTTAGGCTTGTCAATTGAATATTTGTATATGGCTGTAATTTGTATATGTAGATATACTTTGTATAAGAATATATTTGGAATCGGTTTATTAAATTGATTGGCTATAATTTGTATAAGTATATGTTCTTTTTTGTTGTGATTTTTTGATCTATATATTTCGATAATCTTGCCAATTTATATACAATTTGATTTTAAAAAATAAATAAAGAAAATTGTGCTAATTTCTGTTACAAAAAAAAATCGCTAAACTCACGCACATTATATTTTAATAGGATTTCTTTCCTTCTACGACTTCTTCATTAGTTAGGACTCCATTGTATCTGTATAAACAAACTAAAACATAGTAATTGTTTATAAACAAAATTACTACATATATACATAAAAAGATTATACAGATATGTATTGTTATGTATAACTATGGAATACAAACAAATGCTAATATCTATTGCTACTTGTATATAAAGTGTCTTCTGTGCAAAATGTATAGAATCTGTATAAGCAAACTAAAACATAGTAATTGTATATAAATAAAATTACCACATATATACTTAAAGAAATTATACATACATGTCTTGTAATATATAACAATGACACATATACAAACAAATGCTATATATATACAATTGATTTTTATACAACATATATTTGTATAAAGGAAATTCATATGCATAATAATGGTGTATACAAACAAATAATGAAAAAATTATACAAATCTGTAAAAACAAACAAATAAACATAATAAATCTGAGAAAGTATTACTACATATATATACAGAAGGGATTATTATACAATCATAAAATAGAACTCAATAATTGCTTTTGTTTTCCTCTTCTTTGTTGAACTAGATTCGCCTTTTGTATTTGACTTTGTGATAATTTCATCCATTCTAATTGAGTCATTTTCAAACTTGGATTTGAAAAATTGAAAAAAAAATATCCCGATACCTCCCAAGGAAAATCTCTAATTTGGATCCCAAATTGACGGGTTAGTGTGAGCTTATCCATGCAAAAAAAATCGATTGACAGATTTTGGCGAAACCTGAAATTTTTGAAGTTGCGATTGAGAGCGTAGTGGTGAAGATCTGAAATTCAAACTAATTTTGTGGAGAGAATTTAGGAGTTGAAGGGTATGTGAGAGAGGAAGGAGATGAAGTGAATTGTATAAAAAGAATAACTTCCGTTTTTTTTATTTACTTATACAAATTCGTGGGACCTGTCAGTAGCAAGATATGCGAAATTGTAGCTATTCAAAGGAAATAAATGAAACAATAGCTGTATTATTTATTTTAAATTAATAGTTTGCCATTATGCACAATTTTCCCAATAATCAATGACTCACTCATTTATTAACAAAACTCATTTTAACATTCTTAAATTAAGCCCAACCTATTCCATATAACACCCTTAATTGTGAAACTACGCCGCTTATTAATGATCAAGTGGTAAATTGAAAGCCAACTATAACAAACTAAACCTATCACACTGAAAAAGTAGATCATTGGGCTATGTTTTATTTTTTAACTCAACTATACAATTAAATGATATTGAACATATTTTTCATCTCCTTTCAAGCCTTCAAAGTCCAGGCATAACGACGTAATTATCAGGGCACACTCTACTAACGTCAATTTTCTAACTGTTTTCGTATTTCCTTACACTAAGTTGTGATCAAAATTAAATAATTTATGCTATTTCAACAAGCAATTAATAGGGAAAATAAAGTTTTAAAACCAAGATGACCCAATTGCTTACTTGCAATTAATTTTGCAAATGTGGTCCTTCAATTTGTTGCTCACTTGCTTTGAGTGAAAAAAGAAATTTACAAAGGATCAGATTGAATATATACTTCTACAAAAATGACATCTTTTTATATCCTTAGGATATGAATTTAAAGCCATGGAAATATGAGAATTTTTACTTAGAGACACAAAATTAAAAGCTTAATTACTACTATTAGGAATGTTTGCACTTGATTACCTAAGTTGGTAAGATTTTTCAAACTAGATAAAGCTAATTAGATGGAAAAACTACAGAAAATGGCAAACTACATTTTATATTAAAACAATATAGCTATAGTATATTTTATGGATAAATAGCAAATAACATTTCACACGCTTAAAAAAAATTTCCCACTTTTCTCTATCCTAGTTCCACTTTTTCAGCCTTCATTCATTATCCCCAAATCACCTCCATTACTCCTAAATCAACTTCATCTCTTCGTAGTATCCACAAAATCACAGTCTTTTCGCCCATCAAATCCTTATAATCAACGATATTGCTTGATTTTCGGAGGTTATTTGAATTCGACAGGTTCTTCTAATTCCCATTTTTTCTTTGAAGGTTTTATAGATGTATACGTTTATGATATATTCCAGTGTTGAAGGTTGTTTTCAATGTTGGAAACCAACACTCTCAGGAGGGTCACAAAAGGTACACATTATCCCGATAATTGCTTGGTGGGAATACCATCGTTTGATTTGTGTAATAACTCAAATGCAATCACAAATTTCAGGCTCCATTGTTGTGATGGAGATAAAGAAATCAAAGTTTCTTAATAACAATATAACATTGAATCTGAATGATGAATCAAAGAAGGTTGATTCTTCTAAGAGGAAAGAAGGTTCAACACTGATAGTGGATGAAACAAAAATTAATGCACTCTGCAATATTCGACGTCATCATCCAACCCCGCGGAACTGGTGCATACAACCTTGCCCACTTCTCATAACCACCCGACTCCAAGTAGTTCTTCACCCTTACATCAAACTGCTCAACCCTTTTCATTAGCCTATAAAAATCAGTTTGAGAATACGCTTCTGCCATAGTGTAGAATACTTCACTCAATTGCTCATTTGATTTTTGAAAATTCTTGCATACATTAGCCCACAAGTGTCATAATCTGAGGAATTACGCCTGCATATGACACTTGTGGGCTAATGTATGCAAGAATTTTCGAAAATCAAATGAGCAATTAAGTGAAGTATTCTACACTATGGCAAAAACGTATACTCAAACTGATTTTTATAGGCTAATGAAAAGGGTTGAGCAGTTTGATGTAAGGGTGAAGAACTACTTGGAGTCGGTTGGTTATGAGAAGTGGGCAAGGTTGTATGCACCAGTTCTGCGGGGTTGGATGATGACGTCGAATATTGCAGAGTGCATTAATTTTTGTTTCATCCACTGTCAGTGTTGAACCTTCTTTCCTCTTAGAAGAATCAACCTTCTTTGATTCATCATTCAGATTCAATGTTATATTGTTATTAAGAAACTTTGATTTCTTTATCTCCATCGCAACAATGGAGCCTGAAATTTCTGATTGCATTTGAGTTATACACAAATCAAACAAGGGTATTCCCTCCAAGCAATTATCGGAATAATGTGTACCTCTTGTGACCCTCCTGGGAGTATTGGTTTTCGACATTGCAATATTGAAAACAACCTTCAACTTCAACACTAGGAATATATCATAAACGTATACCTATATAAAACCTTCATAGAAAAAAATGGGAATTAGAAGATACATGTTGAATCTAAACAACAAATAACCTCCGAAAATCAAGCAATATCGTTGATTGTAAGGATTTGATGGACGAAGAGACTGTGATTTTGTGGATACTACGAAGAGATGAAGTTGATTTAGGAGTAATGGAGGTGATTTGGGGATAAAGAATTTGATTTGGGGATAATGAATGAAAGCTGAAAAAATGGAACTAGGGAAGAGAAGCGTGAAAAGTGGGATTTTTTTTTATGCGTGTGAAATGTTATTTGCTATTTATTAATTAAATATATCCATAAAATATAGTATACTATAGCTATATTATTTTAATATAAAATGTAGTTTGCCATTTTCTGTAGTTTTTCCTTATTTTTACCTACACAAAATAGTTGAAGAATTGTGGTCCAATATATTTATAAACCTCCAGTTCAGCTAAAGTTGTAACAGACCTATTAGAGTTGTGTCCACTAAATATTAATTCTATAGGACTTAGATGAACATATGCATGTTACAGTCCATTAATTACTAGCTGAATGAACTGAACAGGTATTTTCTTGAGAATATTCTAAGGCTTCATTTATTTACATTTAATCATTCAAATTTTAACTATCGTAATTGCCGTCCACCAACACTAACCACCATTTACAATCATTATCACAAACTACCACAATAACCATGAATCACCTTCTTTAGTCACCACGTGATAAATCGGCAACCACATTCATTATTCACGACCATTGTTAGCTATTACCATCATCCTTCACAACTATCAACCGCCATCATCAACTACTAGCATCAACCTCTACTCTCAATGACCATCACCACGAGCTACTAACACACCTCACCATTAGCCAACATTATCCTGACCGACATCTACAACCACCATTGCTAGCCATTACCTAATCTCTTCATTATTACCCCTACATAGAAACTGTGCCTAAAGGTGCCATGCTTATGATGGAGGGAACTAGGCCCTTGTAAAGAGAGAAGAAGGTCCCTCAGCGTGAATCATGTCACTGAAAGCACCAACTGAGCCTCCCAATGATGCTACATTCCAATCCTAATATGGAATATTGACATGTTCCAAGAAAAACGTGATAGGATCATCGTTGAATGGTTAGAACTTGAGATAGTTCTTTGAATATAGCCATAATGAAGAGAGCCAAAAACTAGTATTTTGCATACTACAGGACTTGCAAAAACTAGTATTTTGCATACTACTTAAACTGATCAAATTTAGCTTAAGTCATTACAGATAAACTGAATCATCAATAGCAATTCCCACAGCTTCTTCATTAGACAGTGTCCAGCAATTATGCTAGTGGCTTTTAAAAGATTTATTAAGCTCCCAGACCATATTCTCTAAACTTTGTTCGTTCTGCTGAGTCCATTCAAATCAGTGACATAGAGTCAAAGCAATCAGCATGATGATATAGGAAAATCGAGAAACTTTTGTATGATTAAGCAGTAGGTGCCACTTAAAGAAAATAAGTTGTCAACCTAAGCAGTCTGAAAATGTCAATGGGTAAAGTAAATTTTAAAAAACCAGTATCAACTTGCATTATTTTTCAAGCACACAATCTAGGCAATCTAAGAGCTAGTTTCACCATAGAACACACCATATAACACGACAAGAAAGATAAGTTCCACGTCTAGAACCAACTTGCATAGCAACTTTAACTTCTCTCCTTTGATTTAGTAGTACAGATACAGATACAAATATATATATATATATAACACAACAGAGTTCAACTTGTTATGCTTTTCAAAAAGAACTCAAGAAGCAAAAATACTGAAAAATGTTAAAATATCACTCACAATTCCATAGGCATGCAGAGCACAGTGGCTGCACTTCCTGCGGCAGCACCAGCAACAAATCTTTCGAGATTAGTTGCTTCCTCATTATCAGTTAATTAACGAAGATAGTCCCTTCATTTTTCATAAGAATAGAAGTTGATAGACTTAAACGGAGCTATGAGTAGAACATTGATATTATGGAACCAGCAACAAATACATATAGATATTATGGATTCATATAGCTGACCCCAACTAGTTGTGTCTAAGTTGATTGATACAAAAAGGTATTTCATATTGATTGATAGACAGCAATACAGAATCATACCAACAACAACAACGACTAGGTCTTAATCACAATATTCCTGTTCTATTATATTTAGTTCACCTCTTAAAATAGAATAATAATCAGTAATGCATTTAATCAACAAATTCAAGTACATATAAGAAGATAATCAAACAAAAGTGATCTCCTTTAAACAGAGAGCATTAACATACTAACCGCTCCTCGCGACAAAAGATTCAACTTTTTGGTTCTCGATTTGAAATATCAACTGTGCCAACGCGTTCATTTTCCGGCAAAATTGACCAATTTGGAGACTGCACTGCCCTTAACCACTTAAAATCATCTACATTCGACCAATTCCCTGTCTCTTCACCAAGATTAGCTTCCTCAAGATCCTTCTCA
>JAJOOR010010037.1:0-41594 GCA_036250505.1 Solanum acaule | reverse complement strand
CCCCCCCCCCCCCCCCGTCCACCCCACCCAGCCCCCAAAAAAAAAATTTAAGTTTGTTTTTTAAAAATATTTTCAACTTCAAATTTCAATTTTTTACCCCTACCCTCGACGCCCCCTACTTGCTCCCCACCCCCAAAAAAAATTGAAGTTTGTTTTTTAAAAAATATTTTCAATTTCAAAAATTATTTTCTACTCTAGTATAAATAAAAGATATTTCTCAAAAACATTTTTCATTCATAAATCAAACACTAAAAATATTTTTCGGAAAATATTTTCTACTCACCAACCAAACATGAGAAAATAAGTCAAAAATCAACCTATTTTCCACGAAAACATTTTCCCATACCAAACACACCCCTAATCTTGTTCAAAGTTATATTAATACCTCCTAAAAACGTGACATGACAAAGAAAGTGTCTTCACCTTCCTTAAGGTGAGTGAGAAGAAAACAATATATGTTGAAATGACAAATTTGAACACATGGCACTATTTTATCGGTCATTATATAATTATGTATTATAATTTTTAATATATTAATTATTTCAATTTTCTTTCTCTTTTAATATTTTTATTGGTGGCCCTAATTTCTTTAAAACATTTACATTTTTCTTTATTTTGAGTTCTTCTTCTTCTTAAGGAATCACAACATTTGTCACCATTGATTGTTTGATGGAAGGATATCCAACACTTTACTCTTAAAGAGGAACTCTAAAAATAAAAATAGAAAGGAGTGGAGAAGATGATGACTTTCATAGAAAAGTTAATAATTTTCATGATTTTTCCATTCGAACTTGCCGGAGGATTCACCGGAGAAGATTACCGAAAAAATAATCATAAGAAAGATAATGATTTCTATTGAAAAACCTATAACATTAATGCATAAAATTCTTGATTATATTGTCTAAATTTATCAAAAGTTCATCGAAGAAAATGATTTCTCTACTCTCATTGGAGCACTACCTACAACCACCACAATTTCTATTTTTATGTCATAAATCATCAATATCATATTTGATTAATCATTACACACATAGAAAACTAATGAAATGCTTGATTTACATACAGAGTTATCAAGATTTTAAAAGAATTTTACAAACCTTAAAATTTTATCTGTTCCATCGGCAACAATGGTGTTGTCCATCGCCTATCGTCTATCGCCACCAACATCTCTATACTTCATAATCGATTTATTGATTCCTATTTTCTCTTCAGATTTTTATCTTTTCCTCCAATTTATGAACAATGGAGACGAAGAAGAAGAAGCGGAAAAAGAAAAATAGATTTTAAAAAGAGAAATGTATGGTGATAGGAGGAAGATGCCCAAATTTTTATTTTTTTGCAAAAGTTTAAGAAAATATCAAGCGGTAAAGGTTATTAAAAATTTAAATAATATTATTTATGTATGAAAATGCGTGTACAACACTTTTTTTTACACAAAACTGAGATTGTCTTCGGAAGGGGGTATTAATATCACTTTGAACAAGATTAGGTGTGTAATAGGTCACCACAATAGTTTGAGTGTGTAAATGACTTTTTGACACAAGTTCAGGGGGAAATTTATGCCTATTCCCTATTAACGAATGAATATGATACAACATTAAAGTAGAGGTACCTCTTCGTCGACGAACTTATCCCTATCTCTTTTGCATGATATTTTTGTTTTTACATTAATTTGTGTAGGTTATTAACTTTTTTTCATTGGCACTTGTTCTTTTTATCCGTAGACATCTACATGACAATTTATATTGCTTTCACTTCAAATCTCTCACACCTCTGATTTTTACACGTAAACATATACACATACAAATTTTTTCACTTCAAAATATTGTTATATATTCCCATTAATCATAACAAAGAATAATAAAAATATAAAACTTATGATATTTATAATTCATGTTGAAAGAAAAATTATTTATGAGACATATTAAATGTTACTTTATTTAAGATACTAATTTTCATAGAATTAGCAGTACTTCAAATTATATTTTATAAGAAAAAAATATAATTTTTTTCGAAGACAGAAAGTCGTCCTTTCGATAAATAATAAGTGAAAACACTATATTTAAAAAATATTTAAAATACATCAAATAGAAAGTTAAAGCTGACATATTTCCATTTATTTTGTATCATTGTGTCACGACCCAGACCGTCGTGATTGGCACCCACACTAACCCTCCGGTGGGAGAACCATTTATACTAATTAGCTAACCAACTTAATCGAAAAACTAAGGCATTTAAGTTATGGAAGCTAGTTAAATTCTAAGGAAAGAAATAGGGAGTTCCCATAAACTCCAAACCAATAGTCTAACAACTAAACAAAATTGTGGAAAATACGCCTAGAATCTAAAAGTCAATGTACCAATATATCTAAATATCACCATAAGTCTAAACAAGAAGGGGTATGTAACACCTCGCTATTTGAAAGAACTAGAAATAGCTAAAATTAGAAAGAGTTGTTTTTGGAAAGAATGAAAATCTAGAAAAATTGTTAAGTTATGTTAAGTTTGAGTTTTTCGTCAACTTCAAACGATCATAACTCCTAGATCAGGATGAGTTATGTGTATTTACAGATATCGTAGGAAATATCCTGGAATAATCTTTCCAATGCCGAGTTTACTCAATTATGAGTTTGTATGAGTGAGATATGCCCATTTGAAGTTGGGTTGTTCAAATAAGGAAAGTCTAATCCGGATTTTAGAAGGGCATTATGGTCTTTTCCATACTCCATGACTTAATTTCTTTTTTGGTAATTAATTGGGGTCTAAACTGATAGGATTCAGTTTATGCTTTTACAATATTAAGTTAGGGTTTTAGAGAAGAGAAAAGAAGAAGAGAAAAGAGGAGAAGGAACAAAAATCGTCAAGTT
The DNA here is from genome assembly GCA_036250505.1 of Solanum acaule. Classification (NCBI taxonomy): domain Eukaryota; kingdom Viridiplantae; phylum Streptophyta; class Magnoliopsida; order Solanales; family Solanaceae; genus Solanum; species Solanum acaule. The sequence goes on along the minus strand of JAJOOR010010037.1, from coordinate 38,728 downwards.
CTTCAAGAATCGCTTGTGGATTTCGTCAAGGAGTGATCCCTACGAGGTATGTGAAATCACATAGCGTTGGGTTAGTTCACCCACGCGCCAATCATGATTTAGTTCAGCGAATTTAAGTCTTTAAAGGTTAGAAATTAAGTTCTTGATGGGTTTTTCGAAGTTCCTTTGAATTCTTGATTCGTTGAAATTGTTAAGGAGTTGTTTTATCTGAATCCATGATTTTAGGTTTGAATTTGACAAAAATCGTTCATATATTCATGATATAGTTTATTCTAAATGTTTGGGGAAAGAACTAAGTCGAAATAGGGGGTTTAGAGTCGAAAAAAGAAGAAGAAAAGTTGGAACCCACATGGGCAAGGGCATGGGATGCCGCTCTAGCCAGAGCGCCTCAGTAGAGGCTCTGAAGTTTGGGTCTTGGGGCACCGCGGCAGCTAGAGCGCCCCATTCTTGCTTCTGAAGTTTGCCCTCTGGCGCCCCACGTTGCTCAGAGCGCCAGGGACACCAGTTCTTCCGATTTCTTCCCCCTTTTTTCGGTACTAGTTCCTTAATAACGTACCTTTGTTTCCTAGTTGATTCTAACATTCTAAGGTACATCTAAACATCATGAAATCATCCATAACGTGAGATCATGAACCTTGAATCCATAATCCAATTTAAGGAGAGTTAAGATCAAAGTCAAGAGAACTTAGAGTCAAGTCAAGAAGAGTTCTTAGAGATTTCCAAAAGTCTTTTCCAGATGTTTTAACTTTGTTTTAAAACTTAAAGTTCAATTTGAGTAAAGAGTAAAGAGTAAAGATTGAAGTTCATTTCTTCAAAAGTTTATGGGGACTATGTATTCCCAAAGTGTTAAAATGTGTTCACATTTAAACAAGAAAGGAAACCTTGATTTCCAAAGAGCCTTTGAGCTAGTTTTTAGAAAAGAGTAAATGCTTTCACAATTAAGAAAGAGAGGAAACTTTGATTTCGAAGATAGCCTTTGAGCTAAGTTTTGAGCAATTATCTCAAATCACAGAAGGAAGTATGTTTTTAAAAATAAGAGCTAGTATCATATTTTGGGAGTAGTATTGAGCACCAATATGGGGGAGAGTCAGACATCTCACAGCCCCCATAAACCATGTAGCCATCATGGTAGAAAAGGGTCATACTTTTTAGATGATTCCTTTAGTGTTTTTATCATAGACTAGTGGATCCACTTAGTAGTTCAGGTTTTGTACCCTCGGCAAGGTATAGGACAGCCCTGGCAGCATGTGGCAAAATGTTGTATTGTCACGATAGCTCTTAAGTGATGGTTGACGGTTAGTGAAACTCCCACAAAAGTATTTTGTATTCTTATATACACATATTAATTGTATTTTCATATACAAACAGAGTTCATATTATATCTTTGCATACACATAGAGTATTATTGTATTTCCAAATACAAATAGTTGACATCCATGTTTTAAAAAGCTTTTATTTATATTGCACTTGTTTTATACTGATTTATATTGAAATGAGTTCAGTTAAGTTGAGTTGGGTTGAGCCAGGTAAGTTCTTCTGTTCCTTTCAAGCTTATGTCTTGTTTTAGAATTCCCTTCGCTTACTCAAACCTGCAGTCCTTTGATATTCATACTTTACTTGTTGACAATTTTTACACTTAGCCACAAACTCTTCTATATCCTTCTTCATGCCCGCCCACCAATAAATTCGCTTCAAATCTCGGTACATCTTGGTCACACCCGGATGAATAGAATATCATGAACCATGAGATTCTACCACTAATTTCTGAATCAAGGCATCTACTCTATGAACAAAGATTCTTCCTTTAAAAGTGAGCACACCTTCCGCATCAAGACTGGTCTCTTGTGCCTTATCAATCACGGTCTTCTTCTTAAGTTCATTCAAATTTTCATCCTCAAATTGTTTGGCCTTGATCTCTTAAATGAATGTGGCCCTCACTTCAATACTAGCTAACACCCCACCTCTTTCTAAGATGCCCAACAGCATGAACTTAGACTCTAAGGTCTGGATTTCCTTAGCCAAGGGTCGCTTGGATGCACTCAAGCAAGCTAAACTACCCATACTCACCGCTTTTCGACTTAAAGCGGCATCCACTACATTAGCCTTGCCCGGATGGTATTGAATGGTCACCTCATAATCCTTGACTAATTCCATCCATCTTCCCTGTCTCAAATTCAAATCCTTCTGAGTAAACACATGTTGCACACTACAATGATTAGTAAATACCTCACACTTAACACCATACAGATAATGTCACCAGATCTTAAGAGCAAAACTACCGCTACCAACTCCAAATCATGTGTTGGGTAATTCCTCTAATGCACCTTCAATTGGCGCGATACATAAGATATAACGTTCTTATCTTGCATCAACACAACACCCAAACCAGAATGTGTAGCATCATAATAAACAATAAAATATTTACTTTCAACCGGTAATGCTACAATATGTGTGATGGTCAAAATAGTCTTCAGCTTTTGAAAACTCTCCTCACATTTTTTAGTCCATTCAAATGGTATCTCCTTTTTGGTGAAATTGTTCAAGTGAGTGGCAATAGAAGCAAAGTTCTTCACAAATCGACGATAATAGCTAGCGAGCCTTACAAAACCCCTAACTTTCATCACAAAGCTAGGCCGAACCCAATTCTTAACCGCCTCAATCTTTTGAGGATCTACCATTACCCCTTCTTTTGAAACTACATGCCCCAAAAATGCAACCGAAGTCAACCAAAATTCAAACTTAGATAATTTTGCATATAACTTTGTTTTCGAAGAACACCCAGAACAATATGTAGATGGTCGGCATGCTCTTCCTCACTTTTCGAATAGACAAAAATGTCATAAATAAAGACTATAAAAATGAGTCAAGAAATGTCTTGAACACCCCATTCATCAAACTCATGAAAGGTGCAAGCGCATTAGTCAAACCAAAAAACATAACTAGGAACTCATAGTCCCTATAGCGGGTTCTAAACGCCGTCTTGGGCACATCCTCAGGCCTAATTTTCAACGGATGGTAGCCAAACCTTAGATCAATCTTAGAGAAAACTGATGCACCTTGCAATTGGTCAAAAAGATCATCTATTTGAGGCAAAGGGTATTTGTTTCGAATAGTGACCCTATTCAATTGCCGGTAATCTATACACATTCTCAAACTACCATCTTTTTTCTAAACAAACAAAACTGGAGCACCCCATAGGGAAGCACTACGACGAATAAATCCGTTATCAAGAATCTCTTGGATTTGAGCCTTAAGCTCTCTTAACTCTGCCGGAGCATGAGATATGGAGGTATAGAAATGGAATGCGTACCATGTTCCCAATCAATGGAGAACTCTATATCTCTATCCGGAGGCATACCAGGCAAGTCATTAGGAAACACTTCTCTAAATTCTGACACCACGGGAATAGACTCAATAGATGGAGTCCCAACCTCAACATCCCTAATATGAGCAAAATAAGCCAAACAACCCTGCCCTACCAATTTTCTAGCCCAAATGTAGGATATGATTTTAGCTTGCTTAGGCATGTACACCTCTTCCCACTCTAATTTTTCCCTTCCTGAAATTTCTAGAGTTACAGACTTAGTATTACAACTAATCACATCATAATAGGGGGACAACTAATGCATGCCTAAAATTATGTCAAAGTCAGTCATATCCAATATCACCAAATCAGCCCAAGTATGAAAACCCATAAACAAAATAGGACAAGCAAGATATACATGGGTGACTAAGACAAACTTTCCAACTGGGGGTAGAAACATGGATGTGGGCATCAACTATATCACAAATCATGGCTAATGATGCGGAAAATCACATGGATACATATGAATAAGTAGAACCCGAATCAAATAACACATTAGCCATCCGATCATAGACAAGAATAGTACCTGTGATCACCGCGTTTGATGCCTTTGCCTCATTCTTGGCCAGAAAGGCGTAACACTGAGCCATATCATCATGTCGAGCGATTTCCCTTCCTGGTTGCACGTTACCCCTGCCCGCGTTACCATTTTCTCTACCTCCATGGCCTCGCTGATTACCTCCTCGCCCACCTTGTGGACGTCCTCTACCATTATTACCATTTCTCGTGGATACCACTTCTATAGTCTGCTGCTGCGCAGAATCTAACACTTGTGGGTGGGGACAATCCCTCATCATATGCCTAGTTTCTCCACAATTGTAGCAAGTACGAACAAAAGATGGTCTACCGCCCGTCGAAGGCGCAACTTCCTGGCTATCCTGAATCAAATTATGAGATGGAGTTCCTAAGTAGTTACCTGTAGAGGCGGACATAACAGACTGAATTGACTTGGCTGCAAGCGTTGGCCTTCTGGACCCCCTAGATTAAGAACCTTGAAAATTACCTGAGTTCTTTACTCTTTTATTCAATGCCTTAGCTTGACCATCTCTCCTCACCGTCAGTTACCTCATTAAAGCTCCTCCCTGCAGAGGTCATATGAACAAATAATACCAGCAACTCAGAGTTTAATCCCATAATAAACAAACGGATCCTCTCCTCCTCACTTGTCACCAATTGGGTAGCATAGCTAGATAAAGCATGGAACTTGGCCTCATAAGCAGCCACAGACATACCACCTTGCTGAAAAGCAATGAACTCATCCTTCTTGCGATCTCTCAAAGTTCTAGCACATATTTCTCTAAAATCAGAGCATGAAACTGGGTCCAAGAGAGTGGAGGTAAAGTTGAAGATTTGCATTCCATATAAGCTCTCCACCACTTCATAGCCTCACATTGAAACTGAAAAGTCACAAACTCACCCCTATGTTAATCGACAATTCCCAACTTATGAAGCCTCTCATAGCAATCTAGGATAAACTCATAAGCATACTCACTCTCAGAACCAAGAAATACAGGAGGCTTTAGCTTCAAAAACATAGTCAACATTTCATGCTCATTACCATTCATAACAGAACCCAACAAAGGACGGAAGAAAGCATCATTACCTACATTCCCTCCCACATTAGGGGCAGTGATAGCAATAGGAGGATTGACGAGAGCTTGAGTTGCTTGAGCAGAAAGAAGCACTACAGGACCAACCAACCCTTTCAGGAATGACATGATCTGTTGAGCTAACACTGGGTCTATGGAAAGAACATCGGTAGTCTCAACCTGCACCTCTTCCTCTTGTCCAACCTCTTCAACAAATTTAACCTCAACATTCTCCTCTATCTCTTTATGATGTACGAGAGAGGCCTCATTTTGGGGAGCATTTTCGATCGGTACCCCATCTCTAGTAGGCGCCACTCTTCCTCGGCCTCTACCCCTAGCTCTTCATCTACCCCTGCCTCGACGGTGACCTATCACTGCAGATTCCTAGCTGGAGCATTAACGGGAGCTACGATCCTGATACCGTTGAATCTAATTTTAACCATCTGCGGACAAAAGAGTGAAGGAAGTTAGATACCCAATTTGAATCGCCATATACCAATTAGAATCAAGTTATAGCACGAAAGGAGACAAGAGAAAATAGAGAGATTTCCTAAAGTCCTATAGCCTCTCGAAGAAAGTAAAGGCATCCCCGTACCGTTCCGCAAGACTCTACTAGACTCGTTTTGGCACATCAAGATCAACAAACCTAGGCTCTGATACCAATACTTCACGACCCAGACCATCGTGATTGGCACCCATACTAACCCTTCGATGGGAGAACCACTACTGCAACACAAACTAAGCAACTAAACCAAAAACTAAAGCATTTAAGGATACGAAAACAATAATAATAGCTAAAAATTGAAGTTTCCATAAATTTCCAAAAGATCTAACAACTAAACAATTTGGAAATTACACCTACAACCTGAAAGTCAATTTACCAAAATATCTAACAATGAACCAAAGTCTAAACAAGAAGGGTCACAACCCCAAACTAATGAACTAATAACTAACTAGAACGTCTAAGTCAGAAATATGGACATAGAAGAAAGGAGAACTCATGGCAGCCTGGAAGAACTGGCTCACCCTTGAATTCGAACGACGATCACTGATCTTCTAAACGAGGTCTGTCAATAGCCGCCTGAAGATGCACTGTACTGAACAAAGAAATAGCAAGTGCAGTATCAGTACACAACCACAGTGTACAGGTAGGATCACGCGGCTATCCCACTAACTTTAGCATACATAAGTCAAAACAACAATATAATCACATGCCTATATCGAACATATACAATACTGTCAACATTTACAAACAACGAACAACTTCACATTTCTCAAAATATACAATTATTACAAGTCATTGGTCCTCTCATGGAACCCAAACTCAAATAGTTAGCATACTGAAACGTGGTACCCGATCTAATGATTATGTCGAAATGTGGCAACCCATCCCATAATTATGCCAAAACGTGGCAACTGATCCAAGTTAGCGTGTCGGAACGCAACACTCAATCTATTCAACAAGCCACAATCACAATCACAAAGTACATTCTCATAATCATAGGACCATGTCATGATTCATGGCATTCATCATTCATATTTCCTCATTTACAATTAATGTGATAAATAATGCAACATTCGCATCCAAACATATATCATAATGAAGCAAGAACAAACATAGATCACACAAACATAAAATCACAACCATCACCAACCTCGAAACAAGCTTGAAACCCTAAGAAACTTGATCCTTTCCTTTCCGGATTCGTTCCGCTTGTTCTTGGCCTACAAACAATTAATATAATACGGAAATCAATAAATAATCACTAATTACCTTGGATTACTAACAATTCTAACAACCCTAATTCATACCCATGATCCCACTATCCAAATTAGGGCTTTTTCCACCATAAATTCCAGATCAAAACCTTCCCCCATTGATATTTACCCATAAGATTACGTTCTACGGATCCAAAAATGGATTCAGGGAGTTAAAATCTTACATTTAGACTCAAGAATGGTGGAAAACTGTCAATAAATGACTTGGCTTCGTTCCTTAGCTCTCAAATTAAAAAATTGCATAATAAAATATTTTTGGGGTTTATTTACGACTTTAAGTCACATTTGGCCCGCCACAGCGGTCCTCACCCCGCTACAGCGGCTCCGCCCTTGCGGTAGAAACCACCGCCAAAGCGGCTTGCACGAAATAATGAGAATATTACAAAATTCCAAAAACCCCATTTCACATCATGACTTCAACCAACAACACTCAGAAACTACCCGTTCACGCTAAGATCAATTTTGGGAGTTCTACTCCCCCGAATTCAATTCTGTAAAGACGTACTGATTCCTTAACGACTTATCTAACTAATCATGTAATCAAAATCATAATTAGATAATCCAATTGCTTCCAGATTTCCCTACACCTCAATGACTCTGATTTCATCCAAATCTGGACTAGGTTGGGAAATTTCAAGTTACTACGAAAATGTTTTTCGGCCCAAAATTTTTCTCTGTTGGCTTTTCTATAACTACGGAACCCGGTCATTACATTAAAAGAGCTTAAAGAACATTTTAAAGACCTCCTTAATAAGGGCTTTATTCGACCAAGTGTCTCACCTTGGGGAGCTCCGGTCTTATTTGTGAGGAAGAAGGATGGTTCTCTTAGGATGTGTATAGATTATCGTTAGTTGAACAAGGTTACCATCAAGAACAACTATCCTTTCCCAAGGATTGATGATCTTTTTTACCAACTTCACGGTGCCACCTGTTTCTCTAAGATAGACCTCAAATCTGGTTACCATCAGTTAAGAGTAAGGGAATGTGGTACTCCAAAGACAGCTTTCAGGACCCATTATGGTCATTATGAGTTTATGGTCATGTGCTTTGGTTTGACCAATGCGCCTGCAATATTCATTGACTTTATGAATCGATTATTCAAACCTTATTTAGATATGTTTGTTATCATATTCAATGATGACATACTAATCTATTCGAGGAATGAAAAAGATCATGCTAGTCATCTCATAATAGTTCTCCAAACTCTAAAGGATAGAGATCTGTATGCCAAGTTCTCTAAGTGTGAGTTTTGGCTTGAGTCTGTGGCATTCTTAGGCCATATTGTGTCTGGAGGGGGAATTAAAATTGATACTCAGAAATAGAGGCAGTGCAGAATTGGCCTAGACCTACATCTCCAACTGACATCAGGAGTTTCTTGGGTTTGGCTGGCTGGCTATTATAAAAGGTTCGTACAGGAATTCTCATCTATTTCATCCCCTTTGACCAAGTTAACTCAGAAGACAGTGAAGTTTCAATGGTCTGAAGCTTGTGAGAAAAACTTTCAGGAATTGAAAAAGAGATTGACTACTGCCCCAGTTTTGACCTTACTAGAAGGTACGCAAAGCTTTGTTGTCTATTGTGATGCGTCTAGAGCTGGTTTGGGTTGTTTATTAATATAAAATGACAAAGTTATAGCTTATGACTCCAGACAGTTGAAAGTTCATGAGAGGAATTACCCAACCCATGATCTAGAGTTGGCTGCCGTAGTATTTGCTTTGAAATTATGGTGGCATTATCTTTATGGTGTTCATTCATGTGGATCTGTTCACCGATCATCAGAGTCTTCATTATTGGTTTAGTTAGAAAGAGCTTAATCTCAGACAAATGAGGTGGTTGGAATTACTTAAGGATTACGACATGAGTATTCTATATCACCCAGGTAAGACTAATGCTGTTGTTGATGCCTTGAGCATGTTATCTATGGGTAGTGCCACCCATTCTGAGGAAGATAAGAAAAATCTAGCAAAAGATATGCATAGACTTGCACGTTTGAGAGTCTGACTAATGGATTCCACAAAATGAGGAGTAGTGGTGATGAGTGGGGTTGAATTATCCTTAGGGTCAAAAGTGAAAGAGAAACAAGACCAAGACCCTATTTTGCTTGAATAGAAGGCAAATGTTCATAAGCAAAAAGTGATGGCTTTTGAACAAGGGGGATATGGTGTTTTGATGTATCAAGGTAGATTGTGTGATTCATTTCAAGGGTAATAGGGATGATCAACTACCTCTTATTGGATTTTCTTACAACAATAACTACCACTCTAGCATCCAAATGGCTCCTTATGAAGCTCTTTAAGGGAGAAGGTACAAATCTCCTATTTGATGGTTTGAAGTTGGTGAAGCAGGGTATATAGGACCAAATTTAGTTCATCAAGCTATGGAAAAAGTGAAAGTGATTCAAGAGAGGTTGAAAACGGAGCAGAGTCGTCAGAAATTCTACAATGATATTATGAGAAGGGAGTTAGAGTTCGAAATAAATGATTGGGTTTCCCTGAAAGTTTCACCCATGAAGGGTATTATGAGATTTGTATGAAGGGGAAGCTTAGTCCCTGTTATATTGGTCCTTACAGAATATCCAAGAGGATTGGCAATGTAGCTTATGAGTTAGAGCTACCACAAGAGTTAGTAGCGATTCATCCGGTATTTCATATTTCCATGTTGAAGAAGTGCATGGGAGATCCTTCACTTATCATACCAACTAAAGATATTGGTATCAAGGATAGCTTATATTATGAAGAGATTCCAATTCACATTCTAGATCGCCAAGTTCGCAAGTTGAGGACAAAGGAAGTAGCATCATTCAAAGTCTTTTGGAGGAACTAGTTTTGTTGAGCAAGCTACTTGGGAAGCTGAGCAGGATAGGAAGAATAGATATCCACATCTCTTTGAAACCGGAGAAATTCAAGATCAAGGTACTAATTCTCTTCTTAGTACTCTTTAATTTATAAGTTGGCATGTTGTATTTGCATTGCTTGTTGGGTGTTTGAATTGAATGTTAGATGTTACACCCTTAGCCTAGTAAGAGTAATTTCATTCAAGGACGAATGTTCCCAAGGGAGAGATATTGTAACACCTCGCTATTTGAATGAACTAGAAAGAGCTAGAATTAGAAAGAGTTGTTTTTGGAAAGAATGAAAATCTGAAAATTTGTTAAGTTATGTTAGGTTTGAGTTTTTGGTCAACTTCAAACGACCATAACTCCTAGTTCAGGATGAGTTAGGTGTATTTCCAAATATTGTAGGAAATATCTTGGAATAATCTTTCCAACTCCACCGAGTTGACTCAATTCCGAGTTCGTATGAGGGAGATATGCCCATTTAAAGTCAGGATGTTCAAATAAGGAAAATCTAATTCGGATTTTAGAAGGGCATTATGGTCTTTTCCATACTCCATGACTTAATTTCGTTTTTGGTAATTAATTGGGGTCTAAAGTGATAGGATTCAGTTTACGCTTTTACGATATTGAATGAGGGTTTTAGAGAAGAGAAAAGAGGAGAACGAGCAAGAATCATCAAGTTCTTCAAGAATCGCTTGTGGATTTCGTCAAGGGGTGATCCCTACCTGGTATGTGATATCACATAGCATTGGGTTAGTTCAACCACGCGCCAATCCTGATTTAGTTCAGCGAATTTATGTCTTTGAAAGTTTAGAAATTGAGTTCTTGATGGGTTTGTTGAAGTTTCTTTGAATTCTAATTCTTTGAAATTGTTAAGGAGTTGTTTGTTCCGAATCCATGATTTTAAGTGTAGATTCGACAAAAATCGTTCATATATTGATGGTATAGTTGATTCTAAATGTTTGGGGAAAGAACTAAGTCGAAATATGGGGTTTAGAGTTGAAAAATGAAGAAGAAAAGTCGGAACCCACCTGGGCAGGGGCATAGGGCGCCACCCCAGCCAGAGCTCCTCAGTAGAGGCTCAGAAGTTTGGGTCTTGGGGCACTGCACCAGCCAGAGGGCCCCACCAATGCTTCTGAAGTTTTCCTTCTGGCACCCCACGATGGTCAGAGCGCCAGGGATGCCAGTTCTTCCCATTTCTTCCCCCTTCTTTCCGTACTAGTTCATTAACAATGTATCTATGTTTCCTATTTAATTCGAACACTCTAAGGTACGTCTAAGCATCATGAAATTATCCATAACATGAGATCATGAACCTTGAATCCATAATCCAATTTAAGGAGAGTTAAGATCAATGTCAAGAGAAGTAAAAGTCAATTCAAGGAGAGTTCTTAGAGTTTTCGAAAAGTCTTTCCCAAATGTTTTAACTTTGTTTTACGTCTTAAAGTTCGAGTTGAGTAAAGAGTAAGGAGTAAAGACTAAAATTCATTTCTTCAAAATTATATCGGGATTATGTATTCCCAAAGAGTTAAAATGTTAAAACATGTAAACAAGAAAATGAAACCTTGATTTCTAAAGAGCCTTTGAGCTAGTTTTCAGAAAAGAGTAAATTCTTTCAAAATTAAGCAAGAGAGGAAACTTTGATTTCCAAGATAGAGTTTGAGCTAAGTTTTGAGCAATTATCTCAAATCACAGAAGGAAGTATGTATTTAAACATAAGAGCTAGTATCATATGTTGGGATTCTCTTCTTAATGCTTAAAAGTCTTTCGCTGAGTAAGTAAGCTAGGCCAAGGGTTTGCTTAGGGCCAGCAATAGTTCTCGAGTGCCAGTCCCACCCAGGGTTTAGGCTCGGAGCGTGACAGTGTACAATCCCAAACTAACATAAAACTAACTCAAGAACTAGTCTAAGTCTGAAATATGGACATAAACGAAAGGAGAACTCATGGAAGCTCAAAAGAACTGGCTCACCCTTTAATTCGAAAGCGATCACTAATCTTCTAGGCGAGGTCTGTCAATAAACGCCAGTAGATGCTCTATACTCAACACAGAAAGAACAAGTGCAGTATCAGTACACAATAACAGTGTACTGGTAAGATCACGCGGCCATCCCACTAAGTGCAACATACATAAGTCATTACAACATAACAATAACATGCATACACCAAACATATACAATATCAACATCATTTACGAATACGAATAGTTTCACAATACCAAGATACACAATTATGTCAACTCATTGGCCCTCTCATGGAACCCAAACCCAAACAGTTAGCATACCGGAACGTGGTACCCGATCCAATGTTTATGCCAGAACGTGGTAACAAGTCCCATATTTATGCCGGAACGTGGCAACTGATCCAAGATAGTGTGTCGGAACGCAACGCCTGATCCATTCAACAAGCCGCAATCACAATCACAAGTACATTCTCGTAATCATACATTCAAGTCATTATTCATGGCATTCATCATTCATCTATCCTCATTTACAACAAGTTGATCAACAATGCAACATTCACATACATACACGTATTATAATGAAGCAAGAACAAACGTACATCTCACAATATGAAATCACAACCATCACCTACTTCGAAATAAATTTGAATCCCCTAAGAAACTTGATTCTTCCCCTTTTTTGTTTCGTTCCACTTGTTCTTGGTCTACAAACGAGTAATATAACACAGGAATCAATAAACAATAACTAATTACCCAAATTACTAACAATTATATCAACCCTAGATAGGAGCACCCCACGGGGAAACACTAGGATGGATGAATCCTTTATCAACATGTTCTTGGATTTGAGCCTTAAGCTCTCTCAATTCTCATGGAGCCATGCGTTATGGGGTGATGAAAATGGGACGAGTACTAGGTTCTAATTCAATGAAGAAATCTATATCCCTATCAGGAGGCATACCAGGCAAGTCATTAGGAAACACTTCTCTAAATTCCGACACCACATGAATGGACTCAATAGATGGAGACTCAACCTCAATATCTCGAATATGAGCCAAATAAACCAAACCATCCTGCCCTACCAGTTTCCTAGCCCGGATGGAGAAATATGATCTTAGCGTGCTTAGGCTTGTACACCCCTTCCCACACTAACTTTTCCCTTCCCGGAATTTCTAGAGTCACAGACTTAGTATTAGAATGAAGCACAACATAATACGGGGACAACCAAGTCATGCCTAAGATTATATCAAGGTCAGTCATACCCAAAATCACCAAATCAGCCCAAGTCTGATAACCCATAAACAAAATAGGACAAGTACGATAGACATGGGTGACTATGACAGACTCTCCAATTGAGGTAGAAACATAGATAGGGGCATCATGTATATCACAATTCATATCAAATTCTGACTCAAATCTCAAGGATACATAAGAATAAGTAAAACCCGGATCAAATAACACATTAGCCATCCTGTCACAGACAAGAATAGTACCTGTGATCACTACGTCAGGCGCCTCTGCCTCATTTTTTCCCGGAAAGGCGTAACACTGAGCCCTATTATCGTGACGGGCGACTTCTATGCCTAGTTGTACTATACCTCTGCCTGCGTTACCATTTCCTCTATCTCCGCGGTCTCACTGATTTCCTCTTTGCCCAACTTATGGATGCCCTCGACCATTATTACCATTTGCCGCAGTCACTACTTCTCTAGTCTGCTGCTGCCCGGTTTCTAACACGCATGGGTGGGGACAATCTATCTTCATATAGCCAGTTTCTCCACAATTGTAGCAGATACCATCAAAAGATGGCATACTGCCCATCGAACGCGCAACTCCCTGGCTATCTTGAATCAAATTATGAGGTGGAGTTCCCAAGTAATTACCTGTAGAGGCAGGCACAACGGACTTAATTGGCCTGGCTACAAGTGTTGGCCTCCTACTCCTTTGGAGTATGAACCTTGAAAGTTACCCGAGTTTTTGGCCCTTTTAGCCAATGCCTTAGCCTGACCGTCTCGCTTCACTCCCTCCACTTTCTTCAAAAAGTCTATTACCTCATTCAACCTTCACCCTGCAGAGGTCATATGAACAGACAATACCTGCAATTTTGAATTTAGCCCCTTAACAAATAGGCAGATCCTCACTTCCTTAATAGTCACCAATTGCGTAGCATATCTAGACAAAGAATGGAACTTGGCCTCATAAGTAGCCACAGACATACCACCTTGCTCCAAAGCCATGAGCTCATCTTTCTTACAATCTCTCAAGGTCCGAGGCACATACTTCTCTAAAAAAAAGCATGAAATTGAGTCCAAGAAAGTGTAGATAAAACTGAAGATCTGCATTCTACATAAGCTCTCCACCACTACTTAGCCTTACCTTGAACTTGAAATGTCACAAACTGAACCCCATGCTGATGGACAATTCCCAACTTATGAAGCCTCTCAAAACAATCTAGGATGAACTAATATGCATCCTCACTCTCGGAACCATGGAACAAAGGCAGTTTCAACTTCAAGAACTTAGTCAACATTTCATGCTCATTACTAATCATAACAGGACCCAACAAAGGATGGAAGAAAGCATCAGTACCTATAGTTCCACCCACCTTGAGAGTAGTGATAGCAATAGGGGGATTGGCGGGAGCTTGAGTTTCTTGAACAAATGGAAACGCTCCAGGACTAGCCAATCCTTTCAAAAATGACATAATATGTTGAGCTAATACTAGGTCTATGGGAGGAATACATGTGGTTTCAGCATGCAGCTCTTTCTCTTGTCCAACATCCTCTACATTTTCAACCTCAATATTTTCTTCTATCTCTTCCTGATGCACGGGAGGAGCCTCATTCCTGGGAGCATTTTCAACCGGTGCTCCATCCCTAGTAGGCACTACCCTTTCTCGGACTCTTCTTCTAGCTCTTCTTCTACCCGCCTCAATCGTGACCTCTCGCTACAGATTCCTCAGCTAGAGCATTCACGGGAGCTACGGGCCTAATGGCGTTGAATATAGTGTTAACCATCTGTGGATAGAAGAGTGAAGTAGGTTAGATACTAATTCGAATCGACAGATACCAATTGAAATCAAGTTATAGGACGAAAAGAGACAAGAGAAAATAAATAGATTTCCTAAAGTCTTATAGCCTCTCGAAGAAAATTACAGACGTGTCCGTACCCTTCCGCAAGACTCTACTAGACTCATTTTGGTACATCGAGATCAATGAACCTAGGCTCTGATACAAACTTTGTCACGACCCAGACCATCTTGATTGGCACCCACACTAACCCTCCGGTGAGAGAACCATTTATATTAATTAGCTAACCAACTTAATCGAAAAACTAAGGCATTTAAGTTATGGAAGCAAGTTAAATGTTAAGGAAAGAAATAGGGAGTTCCTATAAACTCCAAACCAATAGTCTAACAACTAAACAAAAATGCGGAAAATATGCCTAAAGCCTGAAAGTCAATGTACCAAAAAATCTAAAGATCAACCATAAGTCTAAACAATAAGTGGTACAACCCCAAACTAACATAAAACTAACTGAAGAACTAGTCTATGTCTGAAATGTTGACATAAATGAAAGGAGAACTCATGGCAGCCCGGAAGAAATGGTAAACCCTTGAATTCAAAAGCGATCACTAATCTTCTAGGTGAGGTCTGTCAATAGCTGCCTGAAGATGCCCTGTACTCAACAAAGAAATAGCAAATGTAGTATCAGTACACAACCCCAGTGTACTGGTAGGATCACGCGGCTATCCCACTAAGTGCAACTTACATAAGTCATTACAACATAATAATAACATGCATACACCAAGCATATACTATGTCAACATCATTTACGAATACAAACAGTTTCACTATACCAAGATACACAATTATGTCAACTCATTGGCCCTCTCATGGAACCCAAACCCAAACAATTAGCATACCGAAATGTGGTACACGATCCAATATTTATCCCAGAACGTGGCAACAGATCCCATAGTTATGCTGGAACGTGGCAACCGATCCAAGTTAGTGTGTCGGAATCATGGCATTCATCATTCATAAATCATGGCATTCATCATTCATCTATCCTTATTTACAACAAGTATGATCAACAATGCAATATTCACATACATACATGTATTATAATGAAGCAAGAACAAACATACATCACACAATATGAAATCACAACCATCACCAACCTCGAAACAAGCTTGAATCCCCAAAGAAACTTGATTCTTCCATTCCCAGATTTGTTCTGCTTGTTCTTGGACTAGAACAAGTAATATAACACGGGAATCAATAAACAATAACTAATTACCTGAATTACTAACAATTCTGTCAACCATAGATCATACCTAGATTAGGGTTTTTTCCACCATAATTTCGAGATCAAAACCCTTCCCCATTGATAATTACCCATTAGATTATGTTCTACGAATCGAAAAACGGTTCCGGGGAGTTAAAATCTTACCTTTAGCCTTAAGAATGGTGAAAAACTGTAAAAAAAAAAAAACCTGGGTTCATTCCTTAGCTCTCAAGTTCGAAAATTCAAGAATAAAACATTTTTGGGGTTTATTTCTGACTTGAAGTCGCGTCTGCCCCGCCATGGTGGCACCCATCCCGCCACAGCGGTCCCACCCTGGTGGCAGAAATCCAGCCTGAGCGGCTTGCATGAAACCAGTGAGCTATTTTAATAATTTCAGTACCCCCATTTCACAACACAACTTCAACCAACGACACTCAAAAACTACCCGTTCACGCTACGATCAATTTCGAGAGTTTTCACACCCTAATTCAATTATGTAAAGTCGTATGGGTTTCTTAACGTCTTAGCTATCTACTCATGTGATCAAATTCATAATTAGATCACCCAATCGTTACAACATTTCCCTAGACATTAATGACCCAGATTTCATCCAAATCTAGACTAGGTTGGGAAATTCCAAGTTACTACAAAAAAGTTATCCGGACCAAAAATTTTCCCCATTGGAATTTTCTATAACAATGGAACCCGGTCGTTGCACATTGTTAATCCGTAAAGATAGTAATTACAAACGACATATTTTTCTAGATAGATTTATGTTATTGAAATTGTTTATATTATGTCAGATTTTATGACATATGATTTAGTAAATTATTATGTAAATTGATGATAATTTTTTACGTAAATATATTTTATTATATTCATATATTTTCAAAATTTTCTCTTGTTCAACTATGTATATTTTCTAATATAGCCATGCTTAATAAAAGACCTTCTACTATTAGCTTTCACAATATCAAAATATTTATTGTGTAATTTATATTAATGTACAAAAAAAATTTAGGCACTTCAGTTTAAAATTTTATGTTATTTGTATGTCTTCTAGAGCGATTATAAACTCATAAAATATATTCATCACTTATGACAGGTGAAAAATTATCATAACAATTAAAAAAAAATATTTATTAATATATACCTCTAGACAGTATGTTTGTTGTCTTTTTAATAGCAATAAAAATGATAAACAGTCAATATGTATAAGTAGAAGTGAGGTGGTAAGCCTTGCTTTATCAATCATAATAATGTAACGTTGTTTTTATATGTAGGAACAGATACACATGATACTCTTTAAGAATTTTCATTTTTTTAAAACAAGAGATGTTGCACTTCAAGCTATCTGACTTGAGTTTCAGTTTCTTATTCAATATTCTATTACTGCTTTTTCTCTCAACACTTATACATTAATTTCAAATGAAAAATTACTGCATACCCTTTTCAATTCAATTTATTTATCTGATTTTGACTTACCATGAAAATTGAGAAAATAAAAAATAACTTTTAAATCTTGTGTTCATAAATTAATGATATGTGAAATGTAACAAAATGCTCTTTATTCTTGTGGTTTAAACATGACATATGAAATGTATAAACTAAGAGCGGCCAAAAAGGAAATAAAGATATTATTTTTTTTAAACTGACATAAAAAAGGTAAGACAAAGGAAAATAAAATGATGTACTAGATAAAAGTCCATCCCATTCCATGATAAATATATTCAAAGGTAAAAATTGAAATCATAAATATAACAAACATAATAATAGATATGACAAACTTAACTCTGTAAGTACACAATCAAATCACTGAATTTTAAATAAAGCTTAAAAAATCTATTCATGGATCCAGATGGCGCTTCATCGAAATTGGACGAACTATTTTCCTCTACTCTTAAAGGAGCAAGGGCACTTCCAATAGTTTGATATGGAAATTCAATATTGGACTTCATAAGTTATCCCGCTAATCTTTCAACTACTTCATCTGCAGCTCCCAAGAGCTCACTCAACTTTTTAAGGTCATAAAAGATGAGTTGTTCATAAGGAAGTTCGTTCCTTAATGCTTGGAGAGCTTCTCCATGCTTTTTTTGTTGTTCGAGTGAATTCACCAACTTGTTTAGTTCATTATTGATCTCATCAACATTGACATTTTGATGAGCTGCAACAGTGGGATTAGGAGCATCAGAGTTGGGTTGAGGATTATCTCCAAGAAACTTATCCACAATTAACTCAACGGAAGGATGTCCACATGAATATACTTTGTTACTAGAAGAAAAAATCACAACAGCAACATAAGCACCACATAAAGTACATAGCTCACTTGCCTTTTTAAATAGGCCAATAAGTCATTTTGAGAATGTTACTTGTCTATTTCTTAAATTTTCCATCCTCGCAATTACAATTCTTCTGCGGCCATTACGTCTTCTCATGGCTAAATTTCTGAATTGAGAATATAAGAAAATTGTTATGTTGGGTTTCTGTTCTAACAAAGTATTTATAGCAAGAAAACCATCATATTATTTGATAAAAATGAACTCAAATAACAAAAAATAAAAAATATTTATGATGATTCCTTATTAGGTAGGATTTGAACCAAAATCATAATATTCATTAAATTTCTTTTTAAGTTTAATTGTATCATTGTCAATCCGTACAAATAGTAAATACAAATTACATATTTTCCTTATTAGATTTGTGTTATTGAATTAGTGAATTAGTTTTTTTTGTGTCATTCTTTTGTGACATATATTTTAGTAAATTAATTTTTAAATTGATTATAATTTTTTAGGTAATATTTTATTGTATTTATATATTTTCTAAATATGCTCTTGTTCAATTATGTATATTTCCTAATATAGTCATGCTTAATAAAAGACCTTCCACTTTTAGCTTTGACAATATGAAAAATATTTATTGTCTAACTCATATTCATTTACAAAATAATTTAAGCTCTTCAATTTAAAATTTAAAGTTATTTGTGTGTGTTCTAGAGCATTTGTAAACTTGTAAAATATACTCGTAACTTATGAAAAGTGAAATAATATCATAACAGCATAGAAAAGCCTAAATCATAACACAATTGAAAAAATATAAACTGCTTTCGAATATCTCCTACACTTTATATTTCATTATAAATTTTCAAAATGATACAACGAAATTTGTGTCTTCTTTATCTACCCACCATATATTTGAATATGATATGATACATTATGGAATTGTAACATCCCGCCTTAGAAAGAGCTAAATTTAGAAAGCGCTAAATTGGAAATAGCTAAATTGAGAATTTTTCAATTTATGCTTAAGTTGTGACTTTTTTAGTCAACTTTAAACGATCATACCTTTCAGTACATGAAGAGTTAGGTGGCCCATAAGATACCAAATGAAAGGTTTTGGAATCCTCTTTCCAACGCCACTAAGTTTACTAAATTTCGAGTTTGGATATGGGAGATATACCTGTTTAAAGTTAGCTTGTCCAGTTAAGGAAAGTTACTTGAATTAGTGAAGGGTATTTTGGTCTTTTTCTTACCCCATCAAATTTAAACGAATTTAGCAATATTTTGGGTTCAAATATGAATTCGGTCAGTTTTACAAATCCTAAATTACCATTAGGGTTTTAGAAGAAAGTTCAAGAAGAGGAAAAGAGGAGAAAAGGAAGAACGGACAAGATCTCTTGCAAATTGAGGAATGATGAACGTTCAACTACACCTCATCCAATACTAGGTATAGGTGGTCATTATATAGTATAAAACTCAACGAAGAGTTGGGATCGAACCCACAGGGAGCGGTACAAGTTTGAATTCAGTTATGAAGTTATAAATGTATTATAGTCGGTGGTAGGAGTAAAAATTATTGAAAACATTTAAGTAAATCGAAGGGGTTGACAACGAATGTCAGATGGGGGGAACTGGTTTGTCAATTAACAACTAAGACAAATACGAAAACAACAGAATCAACGATGTAGAGAGGAATTCTCAGGATGTGATCGATTATAGAGTTCTCTCAAACCTCGACAAGTTTAACAATATAAACAACCCAAAATCTTAATTTCTACTCTCTCGAGCTAGATAGGTAGAATCGAGTTTAGGATTCACTCTCTCGAGCTGAACCCACATCAACCCAATATCTACAATCATTAATTGAAAACCTCGGTTCTAAAACCTCTTTCTCTAGCAACCCCAGAACTCTAAGTTAGAATTGCATTTGCAACTACTATTCATAGATTAATACACAACTATCGATTAAACCCACTTAAATAAATCATTTAAATCAATAAACAACAATACCCATAAGCTAATGAAGCTAATAATCACTTGATCACATCCAAAGAATTGTGGTTTTAGCTACACAAAAAAAAAAAAAAACAATTACCAACTATATTAGCCATGAGTTGGGTAATAGTTTCCAAGTCTCTACAATACTTCAAATTGAATTAATTCCAAAACCCAATTGTAATTCCTCAAAACCAAGTCTCAAAAGCCTCAAAGTCTACAATACAAAACTCAACAGAACTAAATTTAGATTCTATAAATCTTGGATTAGAAGATTCCTTCTTTTCCTTCCTTTCAAATTTCAATTTATAGTTTCCCAATTTTTTGCCTTCAGGACAATTAGGCGAAGTAAGTCACCCCTCACCAATCAAGTCGGTGGTCCGCCCTTTGCTCCAGTTCATCGTCGGTTTGCCTTAGCTCTTAATCCTCAGGGTTTTATGACTTTAGGTGATCAAGACCGTGCTCGCCAAGTCATTTGGCGGCCCGCCGAATGTCCAATTCCAACACCAAGTAGGTTCTTCCCCAAGGCTGGCATGCTAGAACTTTAGGTGAGCTAAAGAGCCACTCGGCAATTCACCGAGTGGTTTTAGCGATCACCAGGACTGCCTTCCTTCAACTTCTTTAACATTATCACTCCTTTTTCCCCAGTAATGTCCATCCCTTCCTCCTTTAGCCTTCATTGCTGCAAATCAACACTTTAACATCAGTTAGAGCATAAATTAGGAATTGAGGACACTTGAACTATCCAAACAAATCCCTAAATGAGTCAAAATCCTAAACTCATCAACACCCCCAACTTAAACTTTTGGTTATCCTCAAGTAAAACTCAAGATTAATTAGTTCAACAAGAATGTCTACAAACAGTGCTACTCAATGACTCAAGACAAATGCACACAAGAGGTTCAAACTACACATATAATATTCAATTGTGCACTCAAAGATTCAAATTGTGACTAACAATTATCAAATATACTCAAGCTCACAATGCTTGCTTCAAATGCAAGTTCAAGCATAACAAATGTATTCAAATGCCCTCACAACAATGATGATTCAATGCTCACACAAATTTCCTCAACAATTTAAAATTCTGGAATCAAATGCAACTCTCACACTCATGAAGATGAACACATGCATGAATCTACCCAAAGGTTTGCCCTTATTTTCCAATAAATTGCATTTTAGCTCGCTCAAGATCACGAAGGTCTTTTCAAGGCTTCTAACGGGATTAAGTGTAAAAGTATGATCATTTAGGCTTTGTAGCTTCTACCTTCATGAAGTATGGCCTGAAAATCACTTTTCCCCCTTCTCCTTCACAATCAAACATGTTCACAATCCACTCAATTATTCTAATAAGCATGACTCATTGTACACCCCATTTCTTTTGCTTCCTTCACACACTTTTATTTCACAATCTTTTCTCTTTTTCACCATTTATTTTCTTTCTTTTCTTTCTTTCTCTTTTTTTTTACATGGAGGGGTTCCAGCTCTTTGAAAACAATCATTCAATACGGGGAATTTTTCACACTTCTTGACTTTCCTCCTAAAACATGATTCAACTTAGGTGAGAAAACCTTTCAATCTTATGAATCCTTGTGTGAGAAATCCTTTCATAATGATGATCATATTAATGTGTGAGAAAAACTTGTATCATTTCATTAAAACTTTCATCCAAAAACATCCTTAAGTCATAAGCATCAATATAATATCATAAAAGAAGGCACATCTTCATTAATTTATAGTTCATATTTCATAAGCTTCATCATATTTTCTTAGTCAAAATCATGGACCATGCATGAATTCATATTAATTCAACTCAAAATCATGTAAATACTTTAATTCATGCATTAGAATATAGAAAATAAATAATTGAATCATGGTTTAGGAGAACCCATCGAGATTGAAGAAAACCCAATCTTTGAATTGAGAATTGAACTTGTAAAATTGGGATATTTGGTGTCACGCCCCGAGCCTACACCCTAGGCGGGACTGGCACTCGAGAACCATTGTTGGCCCCAAGCAAACCCTTGGCCTGGCTTAACTTATAGCAGAAGACTTAAATAACAAAAACCAATCTCAAAGGATAACTCATGCAATATCTTAAATAATATTAGACTAGCCGAAATGGCAACTCGAGTCTTAACATTAATAACTGAAAATGGAAAGACTAAAAAACTATAACTATCCATCTATGAAGCCTCTAAAACAAAGAGGGATGTTGGGACAAGACCCCCGATCATTCTAACAACTAAAGTACTAAAACAACGTAAAAAGGGGTCCTCTGGAAAGCAAATAGGCTCACCAACTGACTCTGAGTGCTCAACTGGATTAACGAGGCGTTAGATATTGATCCTTATTACCTGTATCTGCATCATAAAGTAATTCAAGACAAATGATGTCAGCACATTAAATGTACGAGTATGCGAGGGGAAAACTAAACATGACATAAACTTGAAGGAAATCTGAAAAGAGCACTTAACTTAGTTTTACTCAACTCAACTCAAATGCAAAGTAAAACAAAAATAAAGGTGCACCTTATACAAAGAATTTAAAATAGTAGGTGACAACTCAATGTATTAAAGAAGGACAATAACAACTCAGTTTACATATAAAGTAATATAATATTGTGGGAGTTTCTCGAACCGACAACCATAACTATGAGCTAAAGTGATGATAGAGCATCTCCCCACACTGCCAGAACTGTCCTGTACCTTGCCATGATATAGAAAGTCTCAACTAAGTGGATCCACTAGTCTATGCTAAAAATACTAAGGAATCATCTAAAAAGTATGACATTTTCTTACCCACGATGGCTACACGGTTTATGGAGACTTGAGTTATTATGAACTCGTCCCCATATCGGTGCTCAATACTACTCACAAAATATGCTCAGCTCAAATGTTTTAAAAACAAAAACACTTTCTGTGACTTGATATAATTATTCAAAAACTAGCTCAAAGGCTCTATTGGAAATTGATGTTTCCTCTCTTGTTTAAATGTGAAAACATTTCAACTCTTGGGAATACTTAGTTCCCATATAATCTTTTGAAGAATGAACTTTACTCTTACTATTTACTCAACTCAAAACTCAAGGCTTAAAACAAAGTTAAAACGTTTGTAAAAGACTTTTGGAACACTCTATGAACGTGTCTTGACTTGACTCTTAACTTCCCTTGAATTGAATTATAGATTCAAGGTTCATGATCTCATATTTATGGATGATTTCATGATGTTTAGACGTACCTTAGAGTGTAGAAATCAAGTAGAAATAATAGGCATGTTTCTAGGGAACTCAAACGGAAAGAAGTGGAAAAAGGTAGAAGGCCTGGCGACCCAGGCACTCTAAGTGGCGCGGGGCGCCGGGGGAAAAATTCAGAAGTAGGGTAAGGGCACACTAGCTGGTGCGGCGCCCCAGAGCCCAAACTTCAGAGTTCCCTCTGGGGCGCTCTGAGAGGTGCGGCGCCCCAGCCCACTCCACAAAAAATCTCCGAATTTTCTAGCTCATTTTTCAACTCTAAACCCTCCTAATTCAATTTATTCTTTTCCCAAACACTTAGATTCGACTATATCACCATACTATGTAATAATATACTCAAAATCACATCTAATTTCATGAATCAAACTCAAGAAATTTCCCAACAACTTCAACAACAAGAATCCGAAAGAACTTAAACATATTTCATCAAGAATTCTTAATATTTTCTTTCAAAAACATAATTACGCTGAATTGAATCGTGATTGTTGTGTGGGTGAACTAACCCAACTCTATATGATCTCACTTACCTCGTAGGATTGAATCCTTGGTGGAATACCCAACCAAAATCGCAAGAACTTGACGAATCTTGAACTTTTCTTCTCCTTTCTCTCTTTTTTCTTTTCTCCAATCCCTAGTGTGTGTTGGTTAATGCATAAACCTATATAATTCTGATTAGAACCCAATTAAAACTTATAAAAACGAAATTAATTAATTGGCTATGGAAAAGACCAAAATACCTTTCCAAAGTCCGGTTTTGACTTTCCTTAACTAGAAAGCCCTACTTCAAATGAACATATCTCACTCATACGAACTCGGAATTGAGCAAACTCGGCGGCGTTGGAAAAATAATTCAAAGATATTTCCTACGGTACCTGGTAGAAAATCTAACTCATCCTGAGCGAGGATTTATGGTCATTTGAAGTTCACACAAAACTCTAACTTAACATAACTTAACCAATTTTCAAATTTTTCATTCTTTCCAAAAACGACTCTTTCTATATCTAGATCTTTCTAGTTCTTTCAAATATTGAGGTGTTACAATATCTCCCCCTTGAGAACATTCGTCCTTGAATGATATTACTTAGTAGGCTAAGGGTGTAAATCTAACATTCAGCTCAAACACCCAACAAGCAAATCTAACACATCAAGCATATAAATTAAAGAGTACTGAAAAGAGAATTAGTACCTTGGTCTGGAAATTCTCCGGGATAAAATAGATGTGGATATCTCTTCTTCATATCCTCCTCAGCTTCCCAAGTAGCTTCCTCAACAAAGTGGTTCCTCCAAAGAACTTTGACTGATGCTTCTTCCCTGGTCCTCAACTTGCGAACTTGATAGTCTAGAGTATGAACATGGATCTCCACATAAGACAAGCTATCCTTGATACCAATATGTTCATTTGGCATGATAAATGAATGATCTCCCATGCACTTCTACAACATGGAAATATGAAATAGTGGATGGACCGCTACTAACTCTTGTGGTAGCTCTAACTCATAAGCTACATTGCCAATCCTCTTGGATATTCTGTAAGGACAAATATACCGGGGACTAAGTTTCCCCTTCTTATTAAATCTTATAACACCCTTCATGGGTGAAACTTTCAAGTAGACCCAATCATCTACCTCAAACTCTAACTCCCTCCTCCTATCATGAATGTATGATTTCTGACGACTCTACGCTGTTTTCAACCTTTCTTGAATAACTTACACCTTCTCCATAGCTTAATTAACTAAGTCTAATCCTATCAACAAAGCTTTACAAACTTCAAACCATCCAAGAGGAGATCTGCATCTTCTCCCATAAAGTGGTTCATAAGGAGCCATCTGGATGCTACAGTGGTAACTATTGTTGTAAGCAAACTCAATGAGAGGTAGGTGATCATCCCAATTTCCCTTGAAATCTATCGCAGAGGCCCTCAACATATCTTCTAAAGTCTGAATAGTGCGCTCTGCTTGACTATCTGTCTAAGATGAAAAGTAGTACTCAAGTTCACCTTTGAACCCAAGCCTTTCTGGAATGAATTCCAAAACTATGCAGTAAATTGCGCACCTCTGTCTAAAATAATAGAGATCGGAACTCCATGAAGTCATACTACCTCTTGAATGTATAACTTGGCATAGTGCTCTGCTGAATGGGTAGTCTTTACCAGCAAAAAGTGGGCTGATTTTGTCATTCTATCAATAATCACCCAAATAGAATCATGATTCCAGCTAGACCTTGATAAACCTATGATGAAGTCCCTATTAATCATCTCCCACTTCCATTCCGAAAGTTGGATATTATGAGCCATACAACCGGGCCGTTGATGTTTTACCTTAACTTGTTGCCAATTCGGACACTAAGCAACAAACTCTACAATGCCCTTCTTCATAATACTACACCAATAAACTTTTCTCAAATCGTGATACACCTTTGTGGAACCCGGATGGATAGAATATCTGGAGCTATAAGCTTCCTCCATGATCCTTTCTTGGAGTTCATCCACCTTTGGTACTGATGAGTCCGCAATTTGGACTCATTTAGGGCTATATTTTGATTGAGTTAGTGTCCTCAAATGCATATTTTGTCTTAATATCTGATGTAAATCCTTAAGTTTCATGTATTTGACTTGAGAGACAAAGCATTGACGCTATCAAGCAAAAGGAATAAAGCGGCTGAAAGAAGGAAGAAAAGACGGCCTGAAGATCGCCTAATCCATTAGGCGAGTCGCCAAAAGGCCTCAAATCTCGCCTAATGTTCCAGTGTGCTGAGCCTTGAAGGAAAAGATTAAGTCTACGAGGAAAGGGAGCAGTCAGCGCATCGCCGAGTAGTTTTGCGAAACAGTTCTCTGTCGCCCAATGAATCAAACCGCGAAGATGTTGAAGGCAAAAGCTAAAAGGCGATGAACCAAACCAAAGGGAAATCGTCGAGTGTATCGGCAATCTCAACTAACTACGTCGAGTGGTCTTTCGCAGCACAAATTTTCGAAAACTATAAATACTCATTTAATTTTGTAGCTTAGTATCAAGTTGTAGATAATTATTATTGAGACTTAGAATATTTTCAGTTTTTAGTTGTTAGAGTCTTTTTTGGAGACATTGTTCTTGAACTTGAAGGTTTTGAAGGATTTTAACTCCAAGAAATTGGAAGTGGGTATCCAAGAATCTTCATCCTAGACATGTTTAAAGACATTTTCTATCGTACCCACTTGATGGAAACACTTGTTGGTATTGATTTCTATCTCTTTTTAATGTCTAGCTAAAACCCCAATTCTTGGGGTGTGATTTTGTGAATAAGGGTTAAATTTTGCTTATTGTTAGTATATTTGCTGTTTAAATGTGATTTCGTTTAGTAGTTGTGTTTGAACTTAATGGGATAGAAGTTGCGAATACGATTTCATCTTAGTATTTTTGGCTTGCTCGAGAGAGATTTTAAAACTAAGACTACTAAATTGATAGCCGGTGGTTATTGGGTCATCGTGGGTTCAGCTAGAGAGAGTGAATCCTAGACCTTCTCCCACACATTCAGCTCGAGAGAGTGAATGGGCTAAGGTGGAGGTTGTTCTTAAATGCTGCAACTCGGTGTTCAAGAGAAAGGGAGTTGATTCGGGGTAAGTTGCTCAAGAGAGAATTTATCCCCACTATAGTCTAGCCTAGTTACAAATATTTAGCGATTTACTATCAATTGCATTTACCCAATAGTATATTTTATCCCATATTCTTATCACATCCCAAGAATCCCATCTCCTTTTCTCGTATTTTTATATTTTTTAATATTTTTGTTCATTAGTTGAATACAAACCCCCCATTTGATAATTGACATTCATGTCATTTCTTGAACTTATCATGTTTTTACTCGTTAATTGACAATTGACATTCTTGCAACCACTCGCTTGGGACTCGACCCCAACCCATTCGGTTGGGTTATATTACTGCACGCGATCATTGACACCTGAATTGGAAGTTGTGTCTTTAATTACATCGTTAAACTATCAAAAATGACACTGCTACCGGGGAGTGGTGTTGGTTGAGCATTTTTAGTTAAGTTAGATTTTGTTGTTGTTAGTTGTAGTTTTACTAACTTAATTTTTAGTTTTGTTTTGCTTGCTTGGTTTGAGTAGGATAGTGGAGCATGTCTGATAGCAATGGTGACCAAATAGATTTGTCTCCTCTAAGAATGATGTCTCTTAGGGATAGCATCCTAAGTTTCAGACAATCGGAGAGGGAGTCAATCCATGAGTTGTGGCTGAAATTTAATTCAATCTTCCTCCAGCACCCAACTCATGGAATCTCAAAAAATGTGCTACTGGACTGCTTCTACAACATTCTTTTCCCAAAAAATAGAAGAATGGCTGACCAAATATTTCCAGGGGGTCTCTCACGACTGCCCTATGCTATGTAGCCCAGCTCCTTGATAACCTAGCCATGACCAACAAAGAGACTGCGAACAACCATCCTTTGGCTACATTTTTTACCCAACTGGATCTAGGGACCAAGAAGATAGTGGAATTGGGAGCACCGGACAAAAAAAAAGACCGGTACATTCCCCCTTATGAGCGTGTGAAGACTACTGTGAACGAGGGTGGGCAAATAGCGAAAACACTCTCACTCATTCTCCACAAAGTCAAAGGTCACGACAAGGTGTTGAATGAGATAAAAGAGAATGTATCAAAGCTAAATGAGATAACTGCTTCCCATTTCATAGTTGTTCAGATGCTAGAGACCCAAATGGGTCATGTGTTGTCTTGTCTCTACCTCACAAATCAGGACTAACTGGGAAGTCGTGCTATGACTATAACTAAGGCGCTTCTTGGGAGGCAACCCAAGGTTTTATAACTTTATTTTTATTTTAGAATAAAAGTGTGTTGATTGTGCAGATTAAGGTGTGGGAATTGTTCAAAAATTACAGGTCGGTGAACCAAAAGACCAGGAGGCGTATTGCCAATGAGGTCGGCGATTCTGACCTAGACCGCTGTTAGACTCAAGACAAATTCAAATGAGAGTCTGTAAAACTTGGCGAGCCAATGAAATTATTGGCGACTCGCCGAATAGGTCAGTAATGCCGATTTAGTCCGCCATTTGGACCCTTAATATGACTGAAGGCCCTATACAATTTGGCAAGGCATGAGATCTTTCCGCAAGTCCCCGAATGAGTCGGTGATCACAACTAATGTCGTTGAATAGGCACGAAATGGACGGTCTTAAAAAAGGATTTATGGTTTAAACATCCAACTCTTTCACTTTCCCTCGCTTTTAATCTTCCAAATCTCGCACCTATTTAGTATTTTGAATATTTTTGCATTTCCTAAGTGTTGTATTCATTGACTTGTGCTTGGAGTTGGAAAACTTTGATGCCTAGCATTTCAAATTTTGTATTGTTCGGCATAAGAGGTTGGTTTTCGAACTTCATGTTCATTTTTATCACATTTTGTACTCATTTGCAGATGATCTTATCTTAGTGATGTGTAATAGGCCTCTCTGATAGGATTAGAATGTTTGATTGCCAATTATAATTTGATAATCTTGCCCGTATTGTTTTTATCAACGAATGCCCATAAATTTGTGCTTTAAAATGAGTTAAATTTTGTGGGGTCATACTTGCATGTTGGTTAAATTGGTTGGGTGAAGTCTGAGTAGCCCATATTTGTGCTAAATGGCAGAAATTACACAATGATAGAGTGGGTGACACTATTCTTAAGGACAAAAGTCGTCAAATGGCCAAATTTGGCAAAACTGGGAGAAATCTGAGTATCCCGGGGTGATGGGTGTTATGGGTATGAACTTAATTTATCTAGTGCATGCTTTGATTTTGTTTTCAGGGGTTACGGGGGTTAAATTCGAGAAGTTGGGTTGAAAATAGGCACATTGGGCAGTTTGGCGAGTTGGGTCAAGCTCGCCGAACAACTCGGCGGTTCGCCTAATGTCCCCATCTCGCCTTTAATTTCATGCTTTATTTGATGATTGACTCTGTAACTTTCAGTGAGAAGCTTGAGGTCGCCAAAAGCACTTGGCGACTCGCCAAAAGTCTTTTTTCTCGCCCTTTGTCTGCATCCCTTAGCCCTATTGCACTAGACCTTTCGGTGGAGTAGCCCTTGATCACCAAAAGCTATTGGTTATTTGCCAAAAGAGACCTCCCAACGCCAACTTGCTGAGAATTTTAAGCCAATCCGTTCGGCGAGCCCGATTTAGCTCGCCAAAGAGATTGGCGACTCACTGAATTGATCGGCGAGTATGTATATAGTTAAGTTTCTATACTTTGATGCGAATATTCACTAACTTTTCTCCAATGTTTTGCTGATATTGTGCAAACATATCTAGATAGGCCACCCCAGAAGAAAGCACGGGGAATTACTATAAACGAAGGGGGATCAAAACCTCAAAAGAAGAGAAGGCAAGAACTCCCACCAGGTTACGAAGGCAAAAGAAAGAAGTAGATATCTCAGAGAATGACTATTGACACCTGGGCTGATTTGTTTGAGCCTGAAGATGAGCAGCCTTTGATTTCCCGAAGGGATGAGCTACGGGCGAGATCTCAACCCACATCCACCAGAGTTCCCTCAGCTGTCACCCCTCCTGCACCAGAATCAATGCCAGCTCAGACACCCCTGTGCTCCCTGTCGTTCCTCATCCTAGGCTTCTGAATAGATTGAAAGGAGATGGTTTATGAACTATCCTAGAGGAGAAGTTACTTTTGACAGAAGGCTTGGAGAGGAAGTATCCAGATGTGAGGGAGACCCTCCACTTCGACAAATTTAAGCAGTTCAGCCGGCCTCGAGGCCCCTATATTCCCTCCTGGGTCCACAAGTATTACACAGCATATGGTGATCTGGTTCGTAAGAGTAAGAAGAAGGCTAGTGAGTTCAAACCGGTTAAAGCGGTCATGGTCCGAGGCAAGGAGGTCAGGTACAACAGTGAGTACATTAACACTGTAATGGGTAGATATATGCACTCCACACAGCCTTATGATGGATTGTATGTTGCTCAATCCTTGGATGATTTGAAGGGGTGGCTGGCACCCATCATATCAGACACCACCTCGAGGTGGATTGAGGCAGGAGTCCTAATTGAGAAAAAGGACTTGAGTGTCGCAGCGCGTTATTGGTTTGGATTTATCAGCAGTACCATCATTCCCTTCCAAAATGAATCTGTTTTCCGTCTTCCTAGGGCAGCATGTCTGGGATCTATTATTTCTAGGAAGAGCATTAATATGCGGCTTATTATTGAGCAAGAGATGGCAATAAGAGCCAAGCAGAGTCATACCTCAGTGCTGTTCCCAGTACTGATCACAGAACTATGTAGGCTAGC
The DNA here is from genome assembly GCA_036250505.1 of Solanum acaule. Taxonomy (NCBI): domain Eukaryota; kingdom Viridiplantae; phylum Streptophyta; class Magnoliopsida; order Solanales; family Solanaceae; genus Solanum; species Solanum acaule. Next base: position 8,097 of record JAJOOR010010037.1, on the reverse strand, counting down.
AAGACTGCCTCGGGATGATACAAGGAATATTGACATTACCCCTTCCTCTTCCTCTGATATCTGGCGTATTGAGGCTGAGTACACTAGAGAGGAGGCTGACAGGGGGAGTGCAGCCCCGACAGATACTTCTCCAGAGGTGGATGTCAACTCTAGACCTGTAGAGGCATCTTTGCCTACTTCGGCCTCTGGGACTTCAGGTACTTCTGCTCCTTCTTCCTCCTCCCAGGCACCAGGTACATCCTCTTCCTCCCAGCATATCAACATCACTTAGGCAATGATCCTGAAGATGGGGCATATTGCTCAGTCACGTGACGTGAGAGCTACCAGACTGGAGAGAAATGTCCCATTAATGATCGAGGCTGCATTTCTAGCTTCACTGACCCCTCTACAAACCTTTATTGACACTCTCACTATGAGCGTTGACGCTTGTGAGAGCAGACATGAGGCGACCTCCGAGGCTTTGGCTTTGAAAGCTGAGGTAGCAGAATTGAGGAAGGACGTAGACTATTTGAAGTCTACCAACTTCACTTCATTGATCCAGGCTGCAGATGATGTGGATGCTCCTGAGACCTCAGGGATTCCTCTGGATACTACCGGTGATGCACACCAGGATGAGCCTGCAGTTGAAGAGTCGAATGCTAAAACCAACGAGGAGCAGATTGGGGTACAGGAGGAGAACATATTCAGAGATTTGCCAGATCTTGCAGGGACGATTTTGAAGACATCACTGGCAGAGACCTCCATGGCTGTCTCTAGTGGAGTTATTGCTTATGAGGTGATTTCAGGCACTAATGCCCAAGTCCAGACTGCTGCACCAGGCACTAAGTCCTAGACATATGGAGAGACTGCATAGACATGATACGTTATTTACCTCTCTCTCTGTCTTACTTTCTTTCACTTTTTGGATACTTTACTTTATTTGCATTTGAGGACAAATGATTTTTTTATTTTTGGTGGGGTGAGGCCCACCTCTTGTGTGAATATTGATGTTCGATGTTTTGTTTATATATTTGCTTCCTTATGCTTACAATTGTGTTTTGCACTGCTTTATTGTGGATGTTTGAGCTTGTGGCTCCTTATGCTTTAATTGCAAATGATTTTTGAGCCTTCCAATTTTTTCGCCCACTCTTGTATGTACTTGAATGTGGCTGTTCTTTAGCAAATTTGAGTCTCGATTTTGATCAATATTGATGACTCAAATAGTGCTCATAATCTAACGAACATGAATGTGCAACTACGGTGAGACCAAGTGAAGTTACAGAGACAATATGTGAACTCTTTGCATCTCGTTGTGACTAGCCAAGTATCAAATTGATTCTCTTGTGATGATCGTTGTACACTAGCAAAAGTGTGAAGTCTTGTTTGACTTTGGTGTCGATGCCTTGTGCGATGAGCTTATTGTGAACCATGGATGATAACACCTAGAATTTTCCCTGTTGGTCTAGTTGACTAAGCAAGGCTATCTCTTGATATGATCTAAGGCAACTTCGAAGAATATGAGCCAATTTGACATATGCCTCTTTTGTGGCCTAACTTGTGAGTGTGTGTTAACCTCTGTTAAACACCCCTTGAGCCTTACCCTTCTTTGGAAGAAACTTGATGAAAACATGAGCTCTCTTAATCCACTACCTATAATCCTCTTGATTTGTGGTTGATTGAATAGCCAACTTAGGCCAAAAGCCCAAGTTGGGGTGTGGTGAAAAGAAAAGGCAAGTCAAGAAGTGCTAGAAAAGTCCCCTTTAACCCATGGTGTTGAGAAAAATGGAATCCCTACATACAAAAAAAAAAGAGAAAAGAAAAAGTCATGGAATAAAGTACAAAAGAAATGGGGTTTCCGAACAATCCATGGAAAGTGAATAATGGGATGACTTATGAGCACTAAAGAAAATGATGAAATAAGAGGAAAGGAAGTGTTGTGAGCACCACATTTCATGAGGATGAAAATCACTGAGCCTAAATGACCATATCTTTTTACTCAACCCCATTACAAGCCTTGAAAAGACCTTTTTGATCTTGAGTAAGCTGAAGCAATTCTCAAATGGAAAATACGAGCAACCCTATTGGTGAAAGCATGCATTGTGTTCTTCTTTGTTAGTGTGAGTATTGATCTTGATTCCAGAGCTTTAAAAGATTGAACCATTATGTGTGAATATGGAATCATTCTTTGTGTGAGGGCATTTGAAGACCTTACTTGAGCTTCAACTTGCATTTGAAGCAAGTATTGTGAGCTTGAGAATCTTTGATAATGGTGTGTCACAACTTGAGTCTTTGAGTACACAATTGATCCTTGCATGAGGAAGTTGAGTCTTGTGTGTACATTCATGATTGAGTCTTGCGTAGCACTGTTTGAGACATCCTTTTTGAACTGCTGAACTTGAGTTTTACTTGAGGACAAGCAAAAGTTTAAGTTGGGGGTGTTGATGAGTCCACAATTTGGACTCATTTAGGGATATATTTTGATTGAATTAGTGTCCTCAAATGCATATTTTGTCTCAATATCTGATGTAAATCCTTAAGTATCAGGTATTTGACTTGAGAGACAAAGCATGGACGCTATCGAGCAAAAAGGAACAAAGCGGCTGAAAAAAGGAAGAAAAGACGGCCTGAAGATCCCCTAATTCATTAGGCGAGTCGCCAAAAGGCCTCAAATCTCGCCTAATGTTCCAGTGTGCTGAGCCCGGAAGGAAAAGATCAAGTTTGCGAGGAAAGGGAGCAGTCGGCACATCGCCGAGTAGTTCCGCGAAGCAGTTCCCTATCGCCCAATGAATCAAAATGTGAAGATGCTGAAGGCAAAAACTGAAAGGCGATGAACCAAACCATACGGCGGATCGTCGAGTGTATCGGCGATCCCAACTAACTGCGCCGAGTGGTCCTTCGTAGCACAATTTTTCGAAAACTATAAATACTCATTTAATTATGTAGCTTAGTATCAAGTTGTAGAGAATTATTACTGAGACTTAGAATATTTTCAGCTTTTACTTCTTAGAGTTTTTTTTGTAGACAATGTTCTTGAACTTGAAGGTTTTGAATGTTTTCAATCCAAGAAATTGGAAGTGGGTATCCAAGAATCTTCATCCTAGACGTGTTTAAAGATCTTTTCTATCGTACCCACTTGACGGAAACACTTGTTGGTATTGATTTCTATCTCTTTTTCATGTCTAGCTAAAATCACAATTCTTGGGGGTGTGCTTTTGTGAATATGGGTTAAATTTCATGTTGGCTATTGCTTATTGTTAGTATGTTTTCTATTTAAATGTGATTTCATTTAGTAGTTGTGTTTGAACTTAGTGGTATTGTAGTTGCAAATATGATTTCATCTTAGTGGTTTTGGCTTGCTCGAGAGAGAGGTTTTAAAACTAACACTACTAAATTGATATCCAATAGTTATTGGGTCGTCGTGGGTTTAGCTCGAGAGAGTTAATCCTAGACCTTCTCCCACACATTCAGCTCGAGAGAGTGAATTGGCTAAGGCGGAGGCTGTGCTTAAATGCTGCAACTCGGTGTTTGAGAGAAACTGAGTTGATTCGGGGTAAGTTGCTCGAGAGATAATTTACATCCACTAAAGTCTACCCTAGTTACAAATATTAAGCGATTTACAACCAATAGCATTTACAAAATAGTATATTTTATCCCATATTCCTATTACATCCTATGAATCCCGTCTCCCTATCTCGTATTTTTATATTGTTTACTGTTTTTGTTCATTAGTTGAATACAAACCCCCCATTTGATAATTGACATTAGTGTCATTTCTTGAAATTACTATGTTTTTACTCGTTAATGTCTATAGCTATGATTGATTTGAACATAATTTTACTTTTCTATTAATTCTTGCAACCACTTACTTGGGACTCGACCCCAACCCATTTGGTTGGGTTATATTACTGCACGTGATCGTTGACACCTGAATTGAAAGTCGTGTCTTTGATTACATCGTTAAACTATCAGGTACACACAACCTACTCTTTCTGTGATATGAGATAATTACTCAAAAACTATCTCAAAGGCTCTCTTGGAAATCAGTGTTTCCTCTCTTGTTTAAATGTGAAAACATTTCAATTCTAAAGAATACTTAGTTCTCGTATAATCTTTTGAAGAATGAACTTTACTCTTACTCTTTACTCAACTTAAAACTCAAGCCTTAAAACAAATTTAAAACATTTGTAAAAGACTTTTGGAAGACTATATGAATTTCTCTTGACTTGACTCTTAACTTTCCTTGAATTGAATTATGGATTCAAGGTTCATGATCTCATGTTTATGGATGACTTCATGATGTTTAGACGTACCTCAGAGTGTAGTCATCAACTAGAAAACTTAGGTACGTTACTAGGAAACTCAAATAGAAAGAAGTGGGAAAAAGTAGAAGGCTTGGCGACCCTAACACTCTGAGTTACGCAGGGCGCCAGAGGGAAAACTTCAGAAGTTGGGTTGGGGTGCACTGACTAGCGCGAAGCCCTAGAGCCCAAACATCAGAGTTCATTTTGGGGCGCTCTGAGAAGTGCGGCTCCCCAGCCCCCTCCCCAGAAAATCCCTAAATTTTCTTGCTCGTTTTTCCACTCTAAACCCTCTAGATCCAATTGATTCTTTTCCCAAACACTTAGATTAGACTATATCACCAAAATATGTAATAATATACTCAAAATCACATCTAATTTCATGAATCAAACTCAAGAAACTTCCCAACAACTTCAACAACAAGAACCCATAAGAACTTAAACAAATTTCATCCAGAACACATATTATTTTCTTTCAAAAACACAATTACGCTGAATTGAATCATGATTGGTTTGTGGGTGAACTAACCCAACGCTATGTTATCTCACCTACCTTGTAGGATTGAATCCTTGGCGAAATTCCCAACCAAAATCGCAAGAACTTGACGAATCTTGAACTTTTCTTCTCCTTTCTCCTTTCTCCTTTTTTCTCTTTTCTCCAAGCCCTAGCGTGTTTTGGTAAATGCGTAAGGTGATACAATTATGATTAGACCCCAATTAAACTTCTAAAAACAAAATTAATTAACTAGGCATGGAAAAGACCAAAATACCCTTCCAAAATCCGGTTTTGACTTTCCTTAACTAGACAACCCAACTTCAAATGGACATATCTCACTCATACGAACTTGGAATTGAGAAAACTCGGCGGTGTTTCAAAGATAATTCCTATGGTATCTGGTAGCACACCTAACTCATCATGAGCTAAGTGTTATGGTCATTTGAAGTATATCTTAGAATTAGTTAGAGCCATTAGATTCCAAGGTTCCATTCCCTTGAAATTTTGGGGACACTGTGTGTTAGGTGCTGTCTATATGATGAACAAACTTCCTTTAGTAGCTTTGCGAGGAAAGACACCCTTTGAGGTGTTTCATGGTTGTAAATGTCGTCTTGATCATTTTAGAACATTGGGATGTTTATGCTATGCAAAAGTCTTGCCACCTGGTGACAAGTTTGCCCCAAGAGCAGTGTCTGTAGTTTTTATGGGCTAATCGGAAGTGTCAAAAGGATATGTCCTCTAAAATATGGAAACTCATGTTTTTTTTGTTTCCAGAGATGGAAGCTTTAAGGAAGATGTCTTTCCATTTAAAGCTTCATCTCCCTCTCATCCTATATTTTTATATACATCTACAGCTGATATGACATATGTTCCTCAAGCACCTCCAGCTCCTCTATTAGATGCACAACCTGATGATCCTGTGGTTGATCCACAAATAGTGCAGTTGATATTCTAGCAGTTGCAGTCCCTAGATAGTCCAATAGGCCAAGAAAATTGCCTACTTGGATGAATGACTTTGTTACCAATCCATTTGCTGTCTCTACACCTTATCCACTCTCACAGTCATTGAGTTATGCACATTTGTCCTCCCAAGAATAGGATTTTATTCATGCCCACTCTTGCACATCTCAGCCAACTTCTTATGAAGAAGCTTGTACAAATCCACACTGGATTTCAGCCATGAAGGAAGAGATTCAGGCACTTGAAGTTAATCATACCTGGGAACTAGTACCTTTGCCACATGGCAATGTTCCCATTGGATGCAAATGGGTATACAAGGTGAAATACAAGGCTAATGGTGATCTAGAGAGGTACAAGGCCCGATTAGTGGCCATGGGATATAACCAAAAGGCTAGATTGGATTATCAAGACACATTCTCCCTAGTTGTGAAGACTGTTACTTTGAGAAGTGTCTTATCTATTATTGCAGCTTCTGGCTGGCATATTCACCAACTAGATGTCTATAATGGTTTCTTGCAAGGTGATTTATTTGATGAGGTTTATATGACCTTACCTGAAGGATTTTCTAGCCAGGGGGAGAAGTCAGGACTGGTATGTAGGTTAGTAAAGTCCTTGTATGGTCTTAAGCAGGCTAGTAGGCAGTGGAATGTGAAACTCACTGATGCATTAGTGGCTTCTAGCTTTATACAAAGTAAACTGGATCATTCTTTGTTCACTAAAAGGCACCATGGAGATATTGTAATAATCTTGGTGTATGTAGATGACATGTTGGTGGCTAGTAGTAACCTGAAGTTGATTGAGCAGACTAAGGAAGAGCTACAGACCAAAATCAAAATAAAAGATCTTGGAACTCTAAGATACTTTTTTGGAATAGAGTTTAGTAGACTAAAGGAATATTGATGAACCAAAGGAAATATGCACTTGAAATAATAAAGGAGCTGGGATTGACTGGTGCCAAGCCATCCTAGACACCATTAGATACCAACTTAAAATTGACTACAACTAAAGTAGATAAAGTTGGAGGAATAATTGATGATCCCTACTTGACAGATATAGGATCATATCAAAGACTGATTGGAAGACTGTTGTATTTGACCCTAACAAGACCAGATATTGGATTTGTAATGCAGACATTGAGTCAGTTCCTACAGGGTCCAAAGAAATCACACATGAAGGCAGCTATCAAAGTGGTTAGATATGTGAAAAGGGAACTTGCAATGGGAATATTACTGAGCAGTAAAAGGGAAAATAAATTAGTGGCATTTTGTGATGCAGATTGGGCCTCTTGCCCCAATACAAGAAGGTCGGTGATAAGATTTCTGATTAAGCATGATGGTTCTCTAATATCATGAGGATCAAAGAAACAAACAACCATATCCAGGAGCTCAACAGAATCAGAGTATAAAAGTATGGCCTCAACTGTTTCAGAACTTGTATGGATTATTGCATTATTCAAGGAACTTGGAGAAGAACTGGAGATGCCAGTGGAACTGTTTTGTGATAGTAAAGCAGCATTACAGATAGCTGCAAATCCAGTTTATCATGAGAGGACAAAACACATAGAAATAGATTGTCATTTTATTCGAGAGAAAATTTAGAAGGGACTTATCAGACCACTATACATGTCAACACATGAGCAACAGGCAGACATAATGACAAATGGGTTGATCAGGTCACAACACGAGTACCTAGTATCCAAGCTAGGGATGTTGAATGTCTTCACACCAGCTAGCTTGAGGGGGAGTAATGAAGTTGGAGTTATGACTTAACTGAATCAATGTGATTGTTAGATAAGACTAGTTAGTTATGAATTAACATATAAAGTTGGAATATGATGAGAACAAAGAATAACCAAGTTTAATATGGAGTTTGGAATTTCAAGAAAATACACAACGAATAAAGCTATAGCAGAGAATTGGAGTTAAAGGACCTTCTGCAAAAAAAAACTACTATTATAGATGAACAAACACAACTCGGAGTTCGGAGTTTGTAGCTGCTAATTAAACGGAGCCATAAGAAAAGCAGTTAAACGCAGCCATAAGGAAAGAAAAAATAATTGTTAGATTTACGAGTAAAAATTCAAATCTTACCGAAAACGCGCTGCTGTTGTGAACTCCGGCTACTGTTGCGCGCGACCTCCTGCTGCTGATGTGACCTCCTGCTGTTGCTGCGACCTCCTGTTGTGCCGGTTGGGCATGGTGGCGCGACCTGCTGCCGATCAAGGCAGCACTGGTCAGGGATGGGTGGGGGTGGGCGCCGAGCGGGGGTGGGCGCAGCGTGAGAGAAGAGTGAGAGGTTTAGAAGTGAAAGAGATGACTTAGGGTTTTTAGATTATCATTATTTTTTTAAAAGAAGTGTTAATTT
>JAJOOR010010036.1:0-27170 GCA_036250505.1 Solanum acaule | reverse complement strand
ATATAATTTACAATTAGGTTGTAAATTGTCCAGGATGAAAAAAATGTAAAACAAAAATGTAATTGAGGTTGTTACAAAATACAATTATCACTATTTTACATTGGCATAATCGTTTATACAAGGTATTTATACATGTTGAATACCAACTTCATTTTTTATTTTTTTTTTATTTTTTTGTGTTAGAATATGAATTTGGATGCCAAAGGTGTACATTTTGGATACCAATTATAAGTCAGAGTTAGTTCATGAACTCTAAATTAGTAGTATGATTTCTTTCTAGTTAATAAGACATTGTAAAATCATAAACTCTAAATGTTTAATCCAATTTGTATGCATTTTGTATATAATTGTTATCTCGAGAATTATTACAGTCAATGTGTAATTTATCTTTAGAATGGTGTATCCATTTGGAATGCAGTTTGTATATAACTAGTATCCTGCGATTACAATAGTCAATCTGTAATTCATATGTAATTGGTATCTTTTTGAAATAAAACAGTGGATATTATATATATCAAATACTTAAAGCGGTAACAAACACAAAAATATCGTCCAAAAGTAAAAAAAAAAACTTGTAATTCTAAAAAGTCTAAGGTGCAACCAACTATCTCAAATTTGATCTCCGTGGTCTTGGTGTGGGATAATTGCTGGTATTCGAAGCATATTCTTTTGCTATGCGGGGTCCATCAAATTTGCTAGAAACAGTGCCAGTTACTTCACTCTCACTGGTCGCGCCATCATCATTCTTTGTTTTTCCATAATGTCATATGATTGTGGCATACCTTTGACGATGGTACTTTGCATCGATATCAACAGGACGCATATCAAAAACTCCATTATTGATGTATTCAACAAATAGACACGTGTACAAACCACAATCACTGAAAAATTTTTGAAAGAAAAATCATTATATACCATTTTCATACCAACGTTAAAAATTTAAATACATTAATGAAGAAATTGAAAAAGAAACCTTCCTATTAGAAAAAATCTCAATTTCATATCAATATTAGTCATAATTCATACAAAACAGAATAATTTAACAATTCATACCATTTGCATACCAACTTAACAACTCATACCATTGGGCTAATGATATCAAATCAATTTCATACCAATGTCACAACACAATTCATACCAATATTATATCACATTTCATATAATATCCCAAAATCATATATTAAAGTGAGATTCATATAAATATTATTCACATTTCGTACAAGTTTCACCCAAACAAAAGTTTCGAAACAACAATAAGCATAATGTGATATTTTAAGCAAAAAAATCACTAATTTGAATAATGTGAAAATAAATTAAATATAATACTTACCCTAACAACTTTTTTTGCCTTTTTTGGATATTCGAATTTCTGATTCCTTCTTTTTTATTGTTCTTCTTGTTGATGGTTTTGAATATTGAGCAATTTCTACATTTGTTGCTTTTTTTCTTTTTTATTTCACTAACAAAATCAGAATTCGAATCAAAAGGGGTTTCTACAATTTTCCCCTTCCTCTTCTTTCCCTTTTGATTCGCCGGACTCGCCATTTTCTTTGCTTCGTTTTTTTCTCCTTTTGATCCTTCGACTGAGAGGAACCACACTTCGCAGGAATTTCAACATTCTTCGTGTGTAGATCTCATCCCACCATTAAATCATATAAATGTGGGAGTTCTACTGATTTTCTTTTTGAATGAAGAAGACGAACGTTGAAGATGGTGAGAGAGAAAAAGTTAGTTTTCTGTAAAAGAGAAACGTGGGGGTGGGGGTGTGGGATTTATGTGTGGGTAAAAGAGGAAGGTGTGGGTTGCTGTGTAAAATCTGGAAAAAAATCTCTAAAATGGTGGAAGAGATAATGACAATTGATTCTCTAATATTAATGTTATCCCTAAATGGTGGAAGAGATAATGACAATTGATTCTCTAATATTAATGTTATTTCTCTTACTTATTAATTATAATGTAATTAAAAAAAACTAATTAAATAAATTAAATTATAAATTAAAACTAATCTGTTAATATTTGTAATTAAACTGTTATAAGTAGTAATATAAAAAAAGTACATCTAAAGGCTGTAATATTAAGCCTTAAATAGATATATGAGGTGATTTTTCCTTTCATTGCGTGAACCTCTCTTTTTTTAGTGAATTTTGTGGAGTTATTTCTCTTGATTTTTTTAATTTCATGAATTATTTATATCTATCTGTGGAATGTAGGTCAATCAACAGAACCACGTTAAATTATTTATGTCTCTTTTGATATATATTCTCTTTTGTTACCTGCTTTATTATTTTTCATGATCTGCTTTATTAGCTTCTTCACGACGTACACTAAATTATTTTGAATCTGACAGCACTTAGAGAATCTCACATCAAAATAGAAAAAGAAATAAAAAGCTATAAAAATTATAACACAAGCTCAAATATACTACACATGCTAAGTTTTGAGCTTTGAAGATAAATTAGTGAGATCTATTACAGAGTTCCGATAAGCATTTATATATATATATATAAGATTTTGTCCACACTAACAAGTGGAGAAATGTTAAAACTTTTTTTTTAATTGCAGCCCCAAGAATTTGTCGAAGACTCAAAAGTCCCTCCAAAATTCATTTGAGAGTCAATATATTTTTTCAGAGTCAAATGATAATATTTTGATTTAAAAATTATTCTAATGACTCTCGAGAAGTAAAATGTAACAACTATTTTAGAACGGTCAAAGTCAAATGATAATAGTTTGATTTAAAAATTATTCTAATGACTCTCGAGAAGTAAAATGTGACAACTATTTTAGAACGGTGAAGTATGATAGATAGAAGTAAAAAACAAAAAGTTCAAAGCTAAATAGTCCCTCAAACATTACGGCCAAAAATGCATGTTTAATTTGTTATTTTTGGCATGTAGAGGCTGTGTTCGTACATTTTTTTTTGCCATCTTAGTATTTTCTTTTAAATTTTTAATAGTAATACGTAATATAAATCCATGTCAAAGTCATAGAGCAAATACAATTGGTCTGCATTGCTATATGTGCCATTCTTCAATAATATCATAACGTTTTTCTGCGACTAAGTAAAAACATTACAAGTAGCCTTATAAATATATAGGAACATTTCAAGATTGGTCAAAATTTTGAATAAAGTTGTTGATGAAATATTAATTCAATATATCTTATCCACTAGCTTAAAAAGAGAAACACAATGGTGTCTAAATGAAATGTACAATAATTTTTTATTTTGTTATACTTATAATAATAATATACTCAGTGAAATCGTGGGTCTTGAGAGGGTAGAGTGTACATAGATTTTAACACTACCTCATGGAGGTAAAGATGTTGTTTCCGAAAGATCTTCGGCTCAAGTTATCAAAGTCGGGTAAAAAGAAGACGAAAATAGTGACATCAGTAACAACAACAAAGTAATGTGATAATCGAAATGCAATAAACAACATATGGCAAGAATTACTATAAGTGCACGACTAGTCGTATGACAACCACTAAACTTCCGCACAGCAAGACAACACTCGCTACTCCTACTAGCCTTCTACCATAATACGCGACCTCCACTTCTTCCTATCTAGAATCATGTCCTTGATAATTTGTGTCATATCATGTCTAATCACCTCTCCTATGCATGTCTAATTTTGTTATATTTATATAACAAAAAACTCCGTCTTCTTTAAAAAAAAATATATAAATAGTACAGTTTTTATTCTTAATCAATTTTAGAAAATGATAGAACTGTCTTAATGAATAGAACCGCCATCGTCTTTAAATTATTTTCTCTATTTATATGTTGTGTGTGTGGAGGCTTTTTAAAAAAAATATATACTTAAAGTTAAGATTCATCTGTTTCCCAAATCTTGCAAATTTAGTAACGTACGTTAAAGTTAGAAGCAGATACAAAATATTGTTGTTTATTCTAATGCTCATGTAAGCAAATATAATTAGCAGTTTTATCTTTTATAAAGTTGGATTAATTAATAGAAATAAAAATTGGATAATCATCAGTTTCATGTCGTCACTTGTCAGCTCGACACATGGGGTACTACATGTTCCTAGTGTTACGCTGATGTACCAGAGATTTGTTTTTGTAATTCTTTACTATTTTTTGTTTTATATCTATTTTATAAAATATTTTTATTATTACACATAAGAAATTATTTTCACGAGGAACATATTAAGAGTACAATATTTTAGAAACAGATAAAATCGAAATCGATTTATATGAGCTTCCCAAAAGAAAAAATCCAGTAGCGGTTATTTTTGTTCACAAGTTTGTTTGCTTAAGCTTATAGTAACTTATACCTGATCAGTTTTATAATAGATCTTAAGTGTTTCCATTTTGAACTAATACGTTGTTAAATGTTATTGAATTATGCTTATTGTTATTATGTTACGTATAAGATATGATAATCCGTGTAAAAATTCACAAGGTTTTTTATTTGGACATTATCTTTAAAATTATTTTTTTGCACATTCATCAATTTGGAACATTTCCATACATGTGATCCTTCAGATAAATTATCTAAAATTTCATCCGGTTAAACTTTGATCATATGTGTCTGCACTTTATTAATATTAAATTTGAGAGTTTGCTTAGTCGAGTGAGTCCACTAATTGTTGGCCACAGCCACCTAGTTAGGTCATGACAACCTAATATATTATGTATCGCGTAGAATGTATGGATTTCTTTTGTCTCAATCTTTCAAAAATAGTCAATATTATAATTATAAGTGATGAAATCAAAAATTTTATTCACGAGGTTCAAAAAATAAAGATGTAAATGTGTAGATAAGTACGTAAACAATAATGCAGTTGTCAAGTAGTGAGAATCGGACCTTAAACGTTGGAGTGCATTTTGAATGTTTGGACTACTCTGAGCTAACCTTTTACATCTTATTTAGGTGATTAAGAATTTATATATGTACATAATTATAGAAAACATATATATATATATATATATATATATATTATAATTTTTGTCCGAGGAATAGTGAATATTCTTCCCCCTCCTAGATTCGTTCCTGATTATGAAATTTCATTTTTCATAGATGGAACTCTATCATAATGTGTTAGAATTTCTTTATGTAGCCAAACTATATTGTAGTATACACAAAGACACATATCTATCGACTACTAGAGTCTAGAAGAGGCTCAATTGGTTACTAACACAATTAAAATGTTTTACTTTTGTATGCCTAAATTTGAGAGGATATGGCGTACAAGTCCTATCAAAGAAGGAGGTTATTCCTGAAAGTACCATATAACCAATAAGCCATCGTTGATATTGACTATAGAATTTTAGAAGGTTAAGAGAAATCCAAATAACTAAATTTATAAGAACTAAACAATTAAATATAGACACATGTGCTATATAGAAGTATACTAAATTTAATTAACATAACAAGTGGGATAATCTTGTGTTTTTTTAATACAAGAAAATAATGCCCTATGACAAATTCATTTTTGTCTAAAATCAATGAACAATGTCAATTGAGGGTCCAATAAGATATTTGCCTTTTTTACTTGTCCAACATTTTGTCTCTCTCTTGACGTGGAATTAAAATGAAGAATATTATACAAGACAAGTTGATGTTATAATTGTTAAGAACTTACAAGTGTAACTTCCTATATTACTATCAATTCGTGTATTGATTAACCTAAAAGATAAAACGTATGTGGAAAATTTTACTTACAAGTTTCGTGTTTAAGTTTTCTTTGTTCAAGGGAAATATCTTACTTATCTGCAGACAAATAAAAACAAGGTAGTGATGACCTAAATGCCAAGTATCAACATTGAGATTTGATATTTTAAGATGAAAGGGATGAGTTTGAATATTGAAAACTTAACATACATAGAACTCTCATTTTCAATAGCATGTACGTTTCTTGGTTTGAAGAATGTAGCATGTACCCAAACCTTATTTCTATATGGTGAAAATAGAAAGGTTGTGTTAGGATCGAAATAATCAGGTGTCATATGGAAGCTAGCAAATGTAAATCTCGAAAGACCATGAGTACAAAAACAAATGAGAAATATGTCAAAAGAGACACATATATTTAACGTGATTCAATCAATCAAACTTATCCACAAAAATAGATGACAAATCCACTAGAGAGTGTACAAAAATATCGAGAGAAAATAATCTCAGACAATTCTTTTAGAATAAAAAGAGGTACACACGTAACACCTGTGTCTCAAAAATCCCCCTTCTATACAAAACTCTAAAAGTCTTTAGGATTATATTGTGATTTGTGAATGTCACCAAGTTAGAAGGATCGTGTATTTATTTATACAATCATATATTTTTTCCTACACGAAAAAAGACTAGTCATTTTCCTTTTTAAAAAACCATAAATGGAAAGCATTACATACTAATTCGAAAGAAAAAAAGAATAACAATAGCAAAAGAATATGATATTCGAAGTACAAAAAAACAGTATATAGAAATAAAATTTTAAAAAATAAATAATAAGAAACTAGGATAACAATAAATGAAAGAAAAGAACAAATACAATACTTCAAATTGTCACCAAGCCTATCCCATCACTCACCTCCACACCTCCCATAGTATTTATCTCCACCAATCATATCATAATTCTAACGAAAAGTAAAAGAAAGAATTTAATGGAAGTCATGGTCCAAATGTCGACTACAAAATAGTGAACTACTGGAAAAATGCGGCTCACGAATAGAAAACTACAACTTTCATTTTAAACATCAATAATTTTATCTTATTAATATTCAAAATTCCTAATTTCCAATTTTCAAATACAACACGTGGTTATTGAAACTCTCTATTTCCCTCTCAAAAACTTAGAACTTTTCTCCATTTAGAAGTTTCAAGGAAAGCTCAAATTCCCAACAAACTATATTTTAATCATTACAAATAATTTAATTTCCCACCCGTGCATGAACCAAATTTCCATATAAATAACGTCATTCACCGCTTTAATCCAGAAAAAAAAAAATCTCATAACTTCCTCTGTTTTCTCTTTATTTGCTATATTTGTACTAAATTCGCTTCGATATATAAATTCATAACCAAAATCCAGAAATTTATTGAACGATGTATTCGAATTGTGAACTAGAAAATGATTTTTCGATACTCGAATCAATTAGAAGACACTTACTTGAAGATTGGGAAGCTCCATTAACGAGCTCTGAAAACTCAACATCCTCAGAGTTCAGCCGGAGCAACAGCATTGAATCCAATGTGTTTACTAACTCATTTGATTATACACCTGAAATTTTTCATAACGATATTCTTAATGAAGGATTTGGATTTGGATTCGAGACGTCAGATTTTATAATCCCTAATGTCAAATTGGAGTCACAAATGTCAATCGAATCACCTGAAATATGGAATTTACCGGAATTTGTGGCTCCGTTAGAGGCGGCGGCGGAGGTGAAAGTGGAATCACCGGTTGCGATGATTTCTACAACGACGAAGCCAAAGGGAAAACATTATAGAGGTGTGAGAGTGAGGCCGTGGGGAAAATTCGCGGCGGAAATTAGAGATCCGGCGAAAAATGGAGCAAGAGTTTGGCTCGGTACATATGAGACGGCGGAGGATGCGGCGTTGGCTTACGACAAGGCGGCGTTTCGTATGCGGGGATCACGTGCATTGCTGAATTTTCCGTTGAGGATTAATTCCGGTGAGCCGGAGCCTGTTAGAGTCGGTTCGAAGAGATCGTCAATGTCGCCGGAGCATTGTTCATCGGCGTCGTCGACGAAGAGGAGGAAGAAGGTTACTCAGGGAACAGAGCAATAAGTCCTAAGTGGGCCCTGTATAGTAATAAAAAATAGAATTATCCGACGGAAATTGTTTTTTTTTTTATAATTATTATTTTGGGTAAAGTAATGAATTTGTTCTCTCTTTAATTTTTCGGGCCGTGGTTGATGAAATTAACGATAATCAAATAATTATCGAAAAAAATAAGACAATAATGAAATATTGATATAAAAAAAAGAAGAAGTCAAACTTACGTATTCCATCCAACTAGTAGAATTTTATTACAAACCGTATTATAGTGATGGGATTCACATCTATACGTATATCTAGTGTATTATATCTATACGCATAAGGTGATGCTTAAGCTTATGTATTTTATGATTTATGAATTTGTTAAAACTATCCACTTATAGATTAGTCAAAAGATGATCTAATATTAAAACGTTTGAAAGAAAGAACTACTTATTTTTCTTTATGTCAGATGGCTTGTCGAAAAATTTAGACTAACGTAAATTATTTTGCGTTTCAAACTTCGCCTTCGACCCCATCATCGGCCCCTCCCCCTTCCCTATCCACTCACCCTCCCCAAACTCAAAACCTATTCAACCTAAACATTTTTAAAACAAGTGTTCTTTTTCCTTTTCTAAATAAGGTAAGAAAAATATAATATCAAAAGTTAGTGGTTATCGTCATGCGCGAGTATGCAATTTTTTTAAAATTTTTCTTTATTTTATCAATATTCCGACTAATGCATTTTTGGTTGGGGACTTTCAAGTTTGGAATCTAGTGTCTAATTTTATTACCAAAGTGAGAAATATGTACTAATCAAGAAAAATAAAACTATAAGCACTAAACAAGTACTCCCTCCGTCCAAATTAATTGTTAAACTTTATTTTCTGAAAGTAAATAATTAATTTGGGACGGAGGGATTATTTATTTATATTAAGTGTTTATAGTAAATTATACAAATTTACTATAATTAAATAATTTTAAAATATATATTAATTATTTATAATTAAATATTAAAAATTTAAGGACAAATACATGAATGAACTTATTGGCCTTGTTAATGTAAATATTTTATTCCTAAAAATTCAATAGCAACCACCTATCTATTCTTTATCAAATTTATTACTGTTTTGAATAAACTTTTGACTTTTTAGAGCTGTTAAATATATACTAGATAAAGGTAATTCAAGGGCGTTGATACTATAAAAGTTACCTTTAACCTAGAATAAAACTTAGAATTTCTGGTGATTATTGTCATGCTAAGATAAATTTTGTCTTACAATTTGAAATTCTAGCTCTTCGTCTAGATTTGACTGTTAAAATCTAGCCAAGAATTTGTGTATTAAAAAAATGATACAGTTAAATTTGTTATAGGATCAAAGAATATTCGTGTTTCAATATATTAAAATATAGAAAAGTAAAAATATATTGAATTTGGAGTATAGGAATATCAATGTATTGTTTTTGAATTCCCTTTTAAAATTTATAGGTAGCAGAGATAACAAATCAATCAATAGAAAATTACCACTCAAGCTCTAAAGTATTGTGCTCAATTACCATTTCCTCTCCTCCGTGAAAATACTGTTACGTGTGCTAGTTAATATTTCTCTGCAAGTGACAAAGTGTTGAACAAATATATCTAACGCATCAATTTTTTTATTCTTTTACTAAACATATCTTTAAACTAAGCAGTGAGCACTCTACCAAAGGAGTCTTCATGGATATTCTTTATTAATTATCACATACTCCACGTATTTACCCAGTATTTTGCCACCTACACAAGCTATTTTTTTTTTCCCAATAAATTGATTTTTGAATAAAATCACAATTCTCAACTAATGAAGTAATGATATGATATATACATAAAGTCATTAACCATTTTTGAACAACGGTGGAATGTGACTACTCCCAAATCAAGAAATTCGTCACAACTTTTTAGTTTTGTCAATCAAATAAATAGTTCCAACTAATGACTACTAGATGAAAATAAGATTAAATAAACATAAAACTATTAAATGGTGTTAATTTTGTTCCAAATGATGATGTTTGGTTTTGAATTACAGAAATGAGACACATTCTTGTATATTTTTATTTTATTTTACAAGACTTTTTGTACATTTGAAAATAAAAAATGCGTAAACCATTTTTCTTTTTATTACTTTATACAAAATTTTCAAACTTATTACAATTTTCAGTTTAGATGATATGATGACTTTATTTTCAATTTGATGAATTCATCAGGCAGCAACACCCAAAATAGACCAAAAATCAACTTTCAACAGAATGGTTTAAATAAACAAATGATTTCCTTTAGAAAGTTTAAGTTACTCTATAGCTAGTCCATTTTCACTATTATTAATAATTAAACCATCGAGGAGTGCAGCGGAGACAGATATGAGATCTCTTTATTCTTAATCAGAGGTATAGAGTTCGAGTTTTGATTATGAGAAAATGTTGATAAGAAGTGGTTTCTTCTTTAAATGTGTTTTACACCACACGAATGTGAGCGTGAATAAAGATTCACGTTAGGTTGTGGTACAGTGGTGTGGAACTGTTTCACCTTTAACCAGAGGTCTCGGGTTCGAACTCTGAATATGAAAAAAATCTTGTTGGGTGCGTCACCCCCGAATAAACCCTGCAATGCGTGATTCAGATTTAGTCGGGTCTTCAATGTGGAATCCAAACACCAAATGGGAAACCAAAAAAAAATCACATTAGGTTGTTGAATAAAAAATTAAAGTAATGCGTTTTGGCAAAAATTGTATGGGTTGAACTCAAAGTAAAAATATCTTCAAACGGTTTTAACCCAATAAAAATCTAATACCAAATCATTATACCAAAATTCTAATGGGAGGTTGATTGAGTAAACAAATTATACAATAGAATATAACACAAATTTTCTTGAAGAGTAGAGATATCAATTCATACTTGATGAGTATATATTTTCAACAGAAGAATAGGAGGGATTACCATGGAGTATATATTTTCAACAGAGAATAGTAGTAGCGTTAGTACGTACACACTGCACGTAGATTGAGTAAACAGGGTGGATCCAACGTTTAAGATATACCTTCGTCTGAATTCAGTATTTTTGATATAGATATAGTATAAAGTGATATGTAAAAAAATATTAAAAGTGTATAAATAATACTCATTTGTCCTTGATTACTTGTCCATTTTCCCTTTTTTAGTTGTCCCTAATTATTTGTCCATTTTGACAAATTAAGAAAGGACAAATTTTTTTTACCTATTATATCCTCAATTAATTGTTTTGAGGTAAAACTTTTTGAAAATCTTAAGTTTTTAATTCATTAACTTCATAATTAATAGGGGTAAAATGGTAAACTCACTATGTCAATCATTATTTTATTAATAGGTATGTAAATTCAAAAGTGGATAAGTAATTAAGGACAGAGGGAAGAGATATGAATCTATATTTGAATTCAATACTAAAAACTTTAAAAAATAAATTCATATAATGTAAATTCTGAAATTATTTATGCCAATAAAAATTGTAATGTAATGGATCCTTTTATCTCTTACTAGAAGCGTCTTGGTTTGAAACCTGAATACAAAAAAACATTCTGTTCAAAAAACATTTTCTTTGGTATATAAATTTTGCATAGCACGAATTTAAATTAATCAATATATTAATTTAAATATTATTGAGAAACCAAAAGGACAAGAAATGTGCAAAAGCATTGGAATTCGCGATACATCGAAATATATTCGAACTTTGACCGAAATTGTTGTAACAATACCAGGAAATGACCTTTTATCTCTTGCACTATTTAATAGTGTATTTTAAAGGTATATATGTGTTCACGTGGACATCATAAATATTGCATTATTATAAATAGTAACGTGTCCATGTAGGTACATATATACCTTTAAAATACACTAGTAAATATTGCAGGGGTAAAAGGTCCTCCATAAAGTTTGGTATCGTAATAGCAATTTCGGTCAATGTTAAAGTATTTTTCAGACCCTTTTCCCTAGTATTAATATTAATAACATTAACTAACTTAAACCATTTGTATGAAATAATAAATTAAGAGAACTATTGAAAACACTCTTAAATTTTGTGTGAATTATTAGTTTTATTCTCTTTACCTGACCAACTGAACTTAAATACATTTCGATCTTGCAACATGAGTAAAATACACTCCTAATTCAACACTTCTCTCAGCTTTTTATTAAGAGTTTCATGCTACTACAAGAATTTGAGACCATTTGCTATGTCATGTAACATATCGGGGGTGTATCTAAGTTTAGTTAATCAACTAGAAAAGTGTTTTAAAGACTGTCAATAATTCATAAATAAATTAATAATTTACATCAAATTCAGTAATGTTTCAATACCCTCTCTAATGAATATGGATGCTCGACGCTAGCTTGTCAAACCTTTTAAACTATCTTTCTAAGGACCAACAATATATAAAGATGTAAATTTTAAATAAAAAATACTACTATAAATTATAACTTTCTTATATGATGGAAATAATATATTTTTTAAAATACTAATCAGAATTTATATTATTTGACTCTCAAATTCTGATTAGCTTGAAACTATTTATCCAAGGACCAACCGTATCTATAGAATTATATAAAAAGTATTATCATAAATTATTTTTTTCTTATATTAATATATACAGTTTAAAATATTGTTCAAAATTTATATTATTTAACTCTTGAATTCGGATTAGCTTGAAACCGCACGGGGTGTTTGCCCATCATTTGTAGTGTAGTTGCATAGAGCAGTCAGCAAATATGGCTAAAGCTGTTTTTATTAGTTTATCCATAACTTTGTTGACTATCAAAACCTTTGACTTGACTTACTTAGTCATACATATTGACTTTTCTTAATTACCTTCTTTAAATCTCAACCATAAAAGGTAGGTTGCAGTCATTTTGTGTTGTCATTTACTTTACTAGGTGGTGGGTTGATGCCTCCGTCAATTGGTTGTAGTCGATAAAGGTCGTAAAATATAAGAATATAATAATAGTTATTTAGTTGTAATCTTTGGTTTATTGAAATTTTTATTTCACTGATTATTCTTAATTTAAGATCATAAAATTTAAAAGTTTTTAAAAATATAAATATATATATTAAATCAAAATTAGATAAACAAATCAAAACGAAGAGATTACTATTCTATTTGTCTTGATCTGAAGTATGGAATTCAAATTAATTAGTGTTTGATATAAATTCTTCAATTTTTTTAAAAATAAAATTTTACATACTTAGAAAGTACATAAAACATACTACAAAATTATACTCCTTATTGATTAATTAATAATTCAAAGTACTTTAAGAATTTATAATCAAAGAAATACGTTTTAGCTATTCAAATATAGTAACTAAGAACGAAGCATCTCTCAAAGCATTGTAAGACAACAACGTTATTACATTGCATAGGAATTGCTAAGATTACTTATAAGAATCGCTATTGCAAATCTAAGCCTACACTATTTATTGATTTTTCCGCCTAAAGTTACTCCTATCCTAAGATAAGATGATTTCCACTCTTAGATTAAGAAATAAAATAACAATTTCTAGTCCTTTAAGAATGGCAATGGATAGAACATGGACAGATAAAAGTGCTAATTAATTACGAAATATTTACACGTACATCAGCTTAATTAAATTAATCAGTACCAAACTAATAATAATGTAGTAGTTAAGTACTATTATATTTGGTTTCTCATCTGAATATACTCATAAAATAAAGAACAGCATGTTCAAGTCTTTTGATTTTCAAGATGCTTGAATAAAAATCTAGAAGAACGTACAATAATGTTCATTCTGTCAATTATACATATTTTATAATCACAAGTAATATTATACATACTTCATTATTGATGAAGTTGGAACTTCATTATTTGAAATTATTTGTTTCTTTGCTTTAAATACCTTTCATGTCATGTTTTTTTTTTGTTACAAAACAAGACAAGATTTCTCGTCTTCTTTCAATTTTGAACATAAATCAAATAGAAAATTATTCTATTTGTCCAATTTAAATTGTCGCTTATTATTTCAAAAATAAATTTGGTCTCAAAAATATTAAACCGATGTAATTTAATTTGAATTTAAAAAATAAACTAATTTAGTTCTTGATAGGCAAAACAGAACAATTAATTTGACACAGAAAAAATATGAGTTAGGACATGTGTAATCACCTAATTACCAACATGGGTTGTGATGACACTGATACATCCTTAATCAGAGGTCTAAATTTTGAGCCCCAAGTATGGAGAAAATTTTGTTGGAAGTGTCACCCCTGAATGAGCCCTATAATGTTCGATTCGAAATTAATTAGGCTCCGAACTTTGAACCCCAAATAAAAAATAAAAATAAAAATATGTAATCACCTAATTATATTCCAGAAGTTCAACTAGACATTCAAGAAACAGAACATGATTTGTCTCAAGAATATAAAAACATTGTAATTTGTCTGTCCACGCATTTCAAAATCATAAATATACTTCATTCATTGATTTAGTTGGAACGTCATTATTATGTTATTATCATCATTAATTCTTGATTAAACTACACCAGAAATATCTGAAACGGCAATTAATTGTTGATTATAACTTAATTGTTGTTAGTGTCAAATATTCTACTAGCACTCTTTATAAATGTCGCTAAAGCATATAGTGATATTAGATCTAATGAAAATTAATTAAAGTCGGTATAATTTTTTAGCATTTTTTGTTAATATGTATATCTTTGTTATTAAAAGTTATTTTTGTTGTAATGTTAACTCATCGATAAACAAGAGGAGTTACTCGAATAATAAATACCCCTCACTCTAAATCCAAAGATTATGAATTCGAGTAACCAACGGAGTTGCTTGGATTGTTACTACTGAACACACCCTTCATAGTTACCCTTTACATTTTATCCCAAAAGAATACGAAAATAAAAGTACATCATAAGGGAATAATATAACCAATTATTTGACCACAAAATATGCTTACTTATCTGAATTTTGAATATATAGCATTTTAACTATTTTCAATTTAGACAAAAAAAAAATTCCATTTTTATAACTTAAAACTTTGAACAAACACAAAAAAATTGGACACGTAACAACTCTCGTACTTCGATCAAATAATTCCTTTTTAGTCATAAGACTATTTGGACTATAATATATAAAAGAGAGAATCCAATTTAGTCAACATTGTTGTACGTGAAGTCTTATAAATCAAACGGCTGTTAAAGCAGCAGTGCAAAACATAGACGACTCTGATTAATTCAAAAATATATTTTATATATTATTCTAAACATATTCTTTATAAATAGACTGCACGACCAAAGTGGTCAAACTTTTGAAACAAATTAATTGTAAGATTTTAATTATTAATTCCCACTTGTATTTATTAAGAGTTGATAGCAAATGAGAGTTACTATTAGTTATTATATTCCAATGTACTTTCATTATATATTTTGTTGATGTCATACCTTGAAAAGGAAAAAAAAAATTGAGCAGGTTATAATTTGGAAATTTTGGTGCTTTTATATTCTTAATCAACATAGGAAGAAACAAAATTGTCTATAGAGTTTGTACAGCTCATGAGGCTATTAGTTCTATAATATATTATTTCCTCCGTTCCATTTTATATGAGTAAGTTTGACTTGATATTGAATTTTTTTTAAAAAAATTGAAACTTGTAGTTTAAAATAAGTGATAGATGTTTGTGTGGCTACAAATTATTTCATTAAGGGTAACATAAGTATTTAAAGTTAAATTGTTATTTATATAAGTGTGTCTATTTGGGATAAACTAAAAAAAAAGTGAGTCATATGACCGGGACAAGGGAGTACATAAAAAAGAAGAGCTACTTTCTCCGTACACTTTTACTTCTCAACTATATTAAAAATATATGCTCAATTTAACTTTTCTAGCTTAGAAAATTAACAAATAATTTATCATTTAATTTTTAATTTAGCCTTGTTATTAATTATACTATTATAATTATTTTTCAAATTGAATTTATTATATTCTAAGAGTAATATAATAAAATTATTTATTTATTATTTTTTAATGAATATATCAAATCAATACTGAACAACTAAAAATGAACAAGTTATATCACTATATGAATAAAAGTCCATTGTGAAAACGCAATGGCTTACGGAACTAGGAGTGGTTTTGAAGTTAAAGCAGGACTAGAGCAGTATAATATATTGATTCGATCGAACTGATTAGCTTTAATTTAAATTTTATATTTGTCTTAAATTTTTTAAAGAATATATATTATTAATTTAAAATTCAATAATACAAAAGAACTAAAATTTCAAATTCATATAATTCAAATCTTGATCCCACCTCTAAGTGAAAGCATATTTTTTCTTAAGACGTACACAAACCATACTTAAGTTCACACTAGAATATATAGATATTCCTATTATCTCTATTTTGAAACCTGTCATACTTATATGGATAAGAAAGATATAATTTAAATATATGTACATTCCCAAATTCATTTTCCTCTTTTAAAGATCAGAATATTCAAACTCTTTCACTTTTTTTCTTCTTTTGAATGAGATGGGTAGCTAATAATACCCTGAAAATTGGACCTTCCCCTTTACACATATGTACACTTAACTGATTGAGCTCAATGCATAGAATACAGAATAGCTGAACCTTAGCCACCGTTTGATGTTGATATTCAGATACGATACTAGTTAGGATCAAGCGCTTATATAATCATATCAAAAAAATTATAACTGATAATATAAATACAATTTTATTAATTTCTTAACCAAGTCTATCGAACAAGTGTTATGTTTGATTATGACTCACTCCAATCACCCTAGTCTCCACTTGCAATAGATAGATTATTAATGATACCGGATATTAATAATATGTTATTGGATCAACAGTAAGCTTGGACATTAATATTTATAAATATCTCTTCTTATTTTATTACAAAAATGGGGAACGGAAGTTGCCAATGAAATAAACATAAAAATCATCCGATTTCACTTTTTTGTCCCTTTTTATTTGTTCGCTTAGAATATTGCATGCTTTTAAAAAAATAATTATTAAAATAAATATTTTATTATTATATTTATATTAATTTATTTTTTAGATTTTGAAAATGATTTAAAAAATAAGTAATTAATACGGATAAAATAATAAGAAAAAATTCCTAATATGCTCAAAGTGACAAATAAAAACAAAATATATTTTTAATATAATACATAAATAAAAGTAAACATAATGGAGTAGAACTTACAAGTTTATCCTATTTTACTTTTAATATAGGGATAAGGGTTTGAAAAATACCCCAACTTTGGTCGAATTTGCTGTTGCGATACTAAACTTTCATAAGGACCTATTACCTCCCTAGACTATTTAATACCGTATTTTAAACATATATATTTGTCCACGTGGATACAAAATAATGCAAAATTATAAATAGTAATGTGTCCATGTGGACACATATATACCTTTAAAATACACTATTAAATAGTTCAGGGGGATAAAAAATACGGTATTAAATAGTCTAGGGAGGTAATAGGTCCTTATGAAAGTTTAGTATCGCAACAGCAAATTCGATCAAAGTTGAGGTGTTTTTCAGACCCTTATCCCTTTAATATATGGAGCACTAACCTAAAAGATTTTTTTAAAAAAAGACAAATCTAGTTTACCTTTTTCGGCTAAATTTATGAAGATACAAGATTTGGAACGCAACGTATTAAAAATTAAATTATATATAATGATAGTGTAAAGATATTTCTTAGATTTTTAAGCAGTAACTTTTTGAATATAGGATTAAAGGGTATAATTTATTCATGAACTATAAACTTAGGGTCAAATTTGATCTTTTACCCTTTAAATACCTTAGCAAATAAAATTCTAACTTTTTTTTTTCCAGATTTTAAAGAGAAAGTTATTTCTTATGACAACTTACAAACTTAAAGTTTTATATAAAATGACTTTCTTCAATTCACTTATATGTAAAAATGAAGATTTTTTATAAGAAAAATATAAAATTTAATCAGGTTTGTAAGAATTTACTAAACCAAATATCTTGTTTGACTGATGAACTAAGATGGGAAATTCAATGCGAGTATTCAATTTATATTTTATTTAGTTGATATTATAACTAGTTCTAAAATAAATTTATACTTATAACTTAATGTTATTTTATCTCATATGAAAAGTGAAAAAAGTTAATCCAAAATAATAAAATCCCAAAATAATAATTTTGAGACTTTTTAATCCTTAAACCAAAGTAGCATTGTAGGTGAATATCACAAGCAAATTGCCATAAAATACGAGTTGAAAACTTTGAAAAGTTGTTGTCGAGTGTCCAATTTGTGGTGACTTTTTTATTTTTTAAGGAAAAAAAGTAGGCAAAAAGTTAAATGGAGAAAATTTAAAGAGAAAATGGTCTAAAACCCCCCAACCTATACCCGAAATCCCAACTACACACTCCAACTTTACGGGAGTCTTATCACCCACCTGAATTGTTTAAAACTGTAATAATTACACCCCTAAAACGCCATAACCAGATCTGTGTTGGCCTGTGAACTTCACGCGTTTTACAGGTGAAAATTCAATTAATTAATTATTTTTTTCAATTTTTTTATAATTCCTTTCCACTTTTTCCTATACTCTCCCAATTTCTTAAAATCTCTAAGGTAATTTCTTTCCCCAATTCTTTCAAATTCCTATGGAACTGTGAGGAACAAAGATGAATATTGATAGTGGGAGCTTGTCAAGCGATATTCGAGTTTTGCTTGTCGGAGAACATTGAAAAAGGATCTATTTTGCTTGCTTCGCCGGAGCTCATTGGTTGGAGCAGTGCAGCCGCAAGGTTTTGTTGCTGTTGTTGTTGTCGACCTTGTTGTGAGAATAGAGGCAGGTATTTATGGTGGTTGTCTCGGAATGGGAGAGAGATAAGAGGAGAGGGGAAGAGGAGAACGAGGTTTTGTTGGTGGTTTGGATTTCGCCGGAGGCGGCGACAATGGTGGCGATGGTCGAGCAGCAAAAGAGGGAGAACAAACGAAAGCACTAGCAATGCCATTAATGGAGGTCAATTGAGATTGAATCCTTTCATTGATTAATTGGGGAAGATGACTATTTTCTCAGAAATTTTCGTCAAAATTCACCTTCTAACGCGCCTAGAGAAGGTGAGAACACCTCCCATGACAGGTCAGCACTTAGGTGTGTATAAAATAGAGAATTATAAAGTTCAGGTGGGTAATAGGACACCCGTAAAGTTGGAGTGTGTAGTTGGGATTTCGGGTATAGGTTGGGGGGTTTTAGACCATTTTCTCAAATTTAAAAGTTGATTAGTTTAAGTTGACTATCTGCTTTCGTATCTCTCAAGTAAAAAAGTAAAGCAAGAAAGTAAAATAATTTGTTAAGAAAATATCTTACTTGCATTTAATGTTTATATATATATATATATATGAAACACATAGCATATGTTTTTACATGCATTTTAATCATATACTTAATCAATGAGTATTCATATATATTAGTTACCACTTAATCTTAATAAATTTATATAATTTTATTTTACTCATGCAAGAGAGATCTAGTGTATAATAACTTACTAGTTTATTCAAATTTAGTAACATTTGTGTAATTAAATTATGCATATATGTTTAATTTATCTAAGGACCTACAAATAATAGATTTCAAATAGGACCAAACCTAGTGAGTTAATTACAAGTTTTTCAAGATTTAATAGTTTTGATTTAGATATGTTTAAAAATTTATTAAACTAGTGTAATTTTTTTTTCATCCAATCAATCTAATGATTTATTATAGACTTTTGAACTTGAATTAAAAAAATTCAAATTTTGAATTCTAAAAATCAAGTGATTGTGATTAATATGACAAACTCAATCTATCAAATTTGACGATGGGCCTAATTCACCACACAAAAACTAACTAAAAAAAAGGTTATCCAAGTCTTACGAGAAACGCTCATAATTCTCGTCGTTTATCAATATAGGATTCATTCCATACATCAACCCCCCTTGCATGTTCAAATCCAGACATTTCTTTTATTCGAAGTTCTATTTTTACTTGCCTACTATTTTAAACATTAATTATTTGTTCCTTAAATTATTTTTCTAGACTTAATATCAAAATCAATTAATAAGGATGATATGATAAAATATATTTTCTCTATCCAATAATAGTTGCCCACAATAAAAGTATTTATTTGGATCTTTATTTTCTTACTGATTGTGTTAAGTTCAAATTTGACAGATAAATGTGAATCGAAAAAGTAGAAAAGAAAGCACGTGGTACAAATCTCCTGTAAATTTTCTTCATGTGAGAAACTTCATGGAAGATCAATTCCTCCGCAGCAATTTCAAACTTTCCTTCAACAAATATTATTTTAATCATCTCAATCATGAAAATTAGCTCCGTGCATGAACCATTTTTCTTATAAATACTCCATTTCACCTATCACCAAGAATGTTCTAAGCTTTCCCAGTTTTCTATCTGTTTTTTTCTTCTTCTTTTTTCACTCTCAACAATTTAAACCCATAATTAACAACTACAAATATGTTTGAAAATATAGATTTTGAAAATGATTATGCCCTTCTTGAATCAATTAAGCTTCAATTACTTGAAGATTGGGAATGGGAAAATCCTGTAACAAGCTCCGATAATTCAACCTCAACTTATAGCCGAAACAATAGTATTGAGTCTGATAATTCCTTATCGAATGATTTTGATTATTCAACTGACAAATTTCTTTCCGATTTGCTTAATGATAATGACGTTGGATATGGATCGGATCCTGTAATCCCAAATGTGAAATCGGAGCCTGAAATTTGGAATTTTGCGGAATTTGCGGCGGCGGCGGAGGTGAGAGTGGAACCACCACCACAACCTGTAGTGACAGCGCCGCCACAGACGCTGCCGACGGCGAGGCACTATAGAGGTGTGAGACAGAGACCTTGGGGAAAATTTGCGGCGGAAATTAGGGATCCGGCGAAAAATGGGCAAAGAGTGTGGCTGGGTACGTATGAGACGGCGGAGGACGCAGCGTTTGCTTATGATAAAGCGGCGTTTCGCATGAGGGGTTCACGTGCAATGCTGAATTTCCCACTGAGGGTTAATTCTGGTGAGCCGGAACCCATTCGAGTCAGGTCGAAGAAGTCATCATTGTCGCCGGAATGTTCTTCTTCGTCGTCATCAGAAAATGCGCCGGGGAAAAGGAGGAAGAAGGTCCCTCAAGTGGTATAAAATGGGTCGGGTCGGTTTTTCTCACGGATCAAATATTTGGGCTTGGATAGTTTGGTAAGACGTACGAGATAAACAAAGATATTTTATGAGATTCTAAAATCATCAATTCAATCGTGAGATAAAACTAATCTCAAAATTATTATCTTTTCTCATGTACCATTCAACCCCTAGAATCGTTTGGTATTATGAATAAGGTATAATAATTTTAGGATAAAATTTTTATTCTACGTTTGATTGGAGGTATTATATAATCCTTAGATTATTTATTTCATCATTATGATTTGATGAAATAACTTATCTTAGAATTAATTATCTCGAATAGGCATGTGATCCTTTTTTATTTCTTTCTAAGATAGGCCTGTAGTTGAATGAATGAATTTCCATTGTAAAGTAATGAGTAATAACTATCATAATGATGAAATTCTTCTTCTACTTTCTTTTCCAATTAATGCTGTAATTTTCTTTGAAAATGGTTAATTATATTTATAATGGTCTAAAGTTGATATGTGCTTGTAGTAATGTTAATATTTTAAACAATGGATAAATATTTAAAATTTAACGATGCAATATCCATTTGCTTGTACAATACTATTTATTTCATCATGCTAAATAGTAAATTGAATATTTTTTCTTAATTGTGATGGCTTTAGTTTTTATCGCATTTTCAACAAACTGAACTGAAAAATACACAAAAGAAGAAGAAAAGAGATTACAGACAGTGGGTCACCCCCAAATGTTATTGGGAGCGCTATCTCTAAATGGCAAAGGCGAATTTAGAATTTAAAGATTTTGGGTGGTTGCTCTAGTTTGTACGAGTAGCACAAGGGCACTACTAGGGTTGTTCATGATTTGGTTAAAAAACCAAATCGAACCGCGATCCGAACCAAATCAATTAAAAAAACTGATATTTAGTTTGATTTGGTTTTAAATATTGAAAAACCAATATTATTTTGTTTGGTTTTGGTTTTACTAAAAAATAACTGTAAAAATAATCAAACCGAACCGATAAATTATATATATAAATTTTATAATTATTTATATATCATTCATAAATAAAATATAAATATTTTGTTAAATTTTAAGTAACTTACGTCTTTAACTTTATCATTTTCTCAAGCCTAACACTTAAATTTTAGTTCATCTATTACAATCACAAGTCTAAATCCATCAAAATTCATTACTTTAGTCTTTACCTACCATAACTTTCATAAGATAGTTACACCTTCTCTTAATTGAATCACTTTGTTCGTGTAATGATAACTTTAGTATTGTTTAATTGCTTAATTGAACCGACAATAGTTTTTCAGTGGATTGCTCATGTAATAGGTGTTTGTGTCTATCAAGATACATATGTCCTCAAAAATTTATTACTTTCAAACTGAAAAAACTAGAAAAACCGAACCAAACCAAACCAAAACCAAACCGACGGTTATTTTTTTCGTTTGGTTTAGTTTGGTTTTAGATATTTAAAAAACCAACTAGATTGGTTTGGTTTTGATTTTAACCAATAACCAATCCAAACCGAACCACAAACACCCCTAGGAACTACTATGCTACTGTTAATTATGTACTAATTTCTGTTAGTTTTTCAAGATATATATACATGAATTTTTTCAAAGTTAACGGGGCCACGTGCACCCCTACCTAGACATGTGGATTTGCCTCTATCGAATGGATCCTACAAAGCACGATCCGAATTAATTGAAACTCCTCCAAAAATCGAATGAAACAAATAAATTATAGATTATTACAGAAAGATGACGGGTCTCAATAACTCTTGTTGTCGTTGCTTATTCAATTTGCAATTAGGATTGTGTCACTAGGCAGTATCTTATTCAACTCTTTCTTTGTCCACTTGATGATGTAACACCCAAAATAGACCAATAACAGTCTTAACACAAGTCATTTTGGTCGATAAGTTTATAAATTTTAAATTTATTTTCAATTAGCTCGTTTAGTCAATTGAATTTCCTAAAATAAATACAAAAACTATCAAGTTTGTTCGAACTTATACGTAATATTGTAGCTCCACCAAACAGACTCACATGTATTACTAAACTCTCTAAACAATGATAATGCTATATACTCACATATTTGTGCCGACTGATGGTCATTGCTCCAACAACTGGAAGAACCACCATTGAATCATATCCCAAGGGAGGCTAATGGAGTAGCCGACGCATTAGCGGAGAGTTAATATCTCATATGGTTATTCAACTATGCATTCTTTTCTTAGAAAGTCACTCAACTTTGATTTTTAACTTCAAAGTCACTCAACTTTGATTTTTAACTTCAAAGTCACTCAACTATGAGTTTTTTTCTCAGAAAGTCACTCAACTATGAGTTCTTTTCTCAGAAAGTCACTCAACTTTGATTTTTAACTCAAAAATCACTTAACTATGACTGTTTCACTTACAAAGTCACTCAACTATGAGTGTTTCACTTACAAAGTCATTCAATCTATTTAATTGATTTTTTTCATTAAAACTTACCAACATGAAATTTTTATTTCTAACTATTTAAACCATTTAATAACCCGATCCGTTAGAAATATATTATTTTAATGATTTCATTATTATTTTTCAACTAAATTTACTAACATGAATTTTTTATTTCTAACCAAAATTTTTAAAAAATAAAAGGATATTCATTTAAACCAATTAATTAATTTAACTATAGCACTCTAAAATCAACAACATGTAAAGACCATTTTACGAAAAAAAAAAAACATTTAAAGACCAAATCCTAATTAACTTAACGGTAGGAGAAACATAATTAACAAATTCAAGTCAGTTTTTTTTAATCTCTTCTTTTTGTTCCTTCATTATGTATCATTGTTACTAAAAAATTGAATTTACTAAAAAAGTAATTTTGTAATTTCTATATTTTATGAATAATGCATGGAGATCGCTATATTCACACACAATTGGAGAAAAGGGGTAAAATAAAAGGTAATATATTATATTTTTAGTGGATCGAGTTATTAAATGATTTAAATGAATATCTTTTTATTTTTTAAAATTTTAGTAAGATAAAATTTTCATGTTTGTAAGTTTAATAAAAAAATTTAATTAAATAGATTGGGTGACTTTGTAAGTAGAACATTCATAGTTGAGTGACTTTGTAAGTGAAACACTCATAGTTGAGTGACTTTTGAAATAAAAACCAAAGTTGAGTGACTTTCTGAGAAAAAAACTCATAGTTGAGTGACTTTTGAGTTAAAAACCAAAGTTGAGTGACTTTCTAAGATAATAGTGCATAGTTGAATGACCATATAAGGTATTAACTCCATAACGGAATACGGAAGGAAGTCAAAGGATCCAACTATGACACTAAATATTGTCTATATTTTTTATGCATCTCCTTCCTTTGTTAGGAATTGTCTTGAAAGAAATGTGAAAGGAACTGTCTCATATAGAACAGTTCCCTTTTGTATGGATGAACCTTAATTATTATTAAATAAAATCCTTCCGTTCCTAAGCAAAAATAAAATAAAATATTGTAGCTCCACCGTTAGATTACGAAAGTCACCCAAAAATGGTTCACAATTAAAAATTGAGTTTTATGTTAAGAATATGAAAAATCCTATCAAGAGTATCGCTACTTGATTTTTTTTTGTATAATTATAAATTCAGATTTAACCGAATCTCTCTTATATATAGAACATCAAATGTGAAAAAAAACAAAAGCAGGAGTTTAAGTAAATAAAGAAGACTTTTGAATCTTGTGGTCCTAAATTAAAGTTATGTCAAATGTACAAAATTGCCCTTAATCTTGTGGTCTTAAACATGCCACGTGGAAAGCAAAAAGTAAAATGTTACCAAAAATGGAAAGAGGTCATTCTTTTTGAAACTGACTAAAAAGGAAAGGAGGTCATTCTTTGTGAAACGGAGGGAGTACTAAAAAAAATCCATTATTAATACAGCTCGCATTAATATGTGTATGATTGATCTAGGCTAATTAGTTGTCAAATCATCAATCAAATTTTAAAATATCACGACTGAAAATCCGCAATAATCATGATTTCTTCTTGAGGTTTAATTGGTAGAGGTCCAAAAAAATATTTGAAGTTGAATAACATTTGAAAGTAGGTGCGGCCATTCAGACTGATTGAATTAATTAATTAAACACAAATAAGTTTGGATTAAATCAGTTTTAAAATTTTCAATTCAGAATTAATTGGTTTTGTAATTACATGGAAGAGTAGAAGTAGTCTGAATAAGTATTGAGAAGAGGTGATCATTAGATAAGACATGACACAACTTCATATTACTGAGGACATGATTCTAGATAGGAAGAATTGAAGATCTTGTATTACGATAGAAGGTCTAGTTCTTGCCATAAGTTGTTTATTATGTTTCAATTATCACATTATTTTGTTGTTGTTATTGTTTCTTTCTTGTAGACTTTACATCGCTTTTCTTATTAACCGTTCTGCTTTCTTTAATATTTTCTTCTTCACTTACTTGAGTTTGATGCACTTGAGCCGATGGACTTTTGAAAACATCATCTCTACCTTCACGTGTCAGTGATAAGTAGATAAGATCTACGTATACTCTAACTTTTTTCAGACGCCCACTTAATAAGATTTCACTCAATATTAAATAATTTTGACTTTTTAGATCATTTAGTTAATCTCGACCGTAAGGAAAATTGCAGTCAATTTAAGTAGTAATTGTAGTAGGTATTAAAGTAAAAGTATGTCTAGAAAGTTATTTTAAATTAAAAAGAAAAACAACATTTTCTTTTATCAAATATTATTTATTATTTTATTATTAATAAATAAAAGTGAACCTCAAAAGCAGAAAAGTATAAGTAAAGAGAGATAAGTCTTGTTATACTAAATTACTAATTCTAATTAGGTAATGTAAACATTACTGGTTCTATTTACATCTTGAGTTTCTTTAATATAGAAATTACTTTTTTTTTCTATTATTTTTGACTTTCTTGCGATGAGACAACTTGAAATAGCTATCGATCGAAGTTTTGTAAAAATATTATCAATGAATCTAATTTTTTTTTTTTTAATCATAGGATAACCCGTCGCCGCTATCAACCTCTTCCTTTCGGGTGAGCACTTTGTGCGCACTAGGTAAACTCCGGCCCCACTTTGTAATAGTCTGCGAACCACACCGAAAATGTAAATCGTACTAAGCGAATCCTATCCGACAGACTCGACTCAGAAGACATTGAATGTGCCGGATCGATCTTGAGTGATCTGTATGGATGACCGTCCTCCAAACCATCCCGAAAGACAGTGAATCTAATTTCGATCGAAGGTAATTGTGGCCTTACTAGTCTTCAACAGAAATCTACATTAGATATAAGTAGATGTTTTAGTCATTATAAAAACTTTTACACATGAATAAAGTCAATAACACACAAATCAAGTTATCCAACTTCCAGAGGTGAAGACTTAATCTCAAAATACTTAGTTCAACGATTTTCATTTAATATACAGTTAATCATTGAAATTGTCAGAAACTTGAATTAAGAAAAGTGTTTGTCCCTATTTTAGAATGTGAAAAAGGATTATAAATGCTTAGACCTACATAAACATAAGCTAATAGAAGATAATATTAATTAATTATACTTAAACACCACTCAAGCTTATTCCCATTAAGTGTTGCAGATTTGCCAGGCATTAATTTATTTATCAACATATATAAAAATAAAATCCTATTGACTTTCTAGAAGCTGACTACAATTGCTAGAAAGCAATGATGAAGAGTGAACTTGAATTTTGCTTGACATGTTCATGATGTCAATATAGTACTAAATCTCACACGGAATATTACAATGTGAAATTTTGTAATCTACACGTAATAAAAATATTACATTATTGATTCAACTCAACAATAACAACAACAATAATATACTAACTATCCAGAGTTGTGTAGAGTGGTAAGTACTTCTTCATTCTTAATCAAAAGATTTTTATTTGATTCCCCTTGAATACAGAGTGCCTTTGTTAGGGAGCGTTACACCTTTCAATCGGGGAATTTTTTGTGTGAATCCAAATTTAGTCGAGCTCCAATGTAGATGCCGAATACCGGGTGAAATATAACAATAATAAAAAGAACCTTCACGTCCTCCTATCAAAGGTCTTTTTTTTTTTTTAAAGTTGAAGCTCTCGATGCCATGTCATGTCTGATTACCTCTCTGATCTCCAAAACTTTTTCGGCCTATCTCTATCTGACTA